>CAOJBJ012510975.1:0-12340 GCA_948291685.1 Euphorbia celastroides
AGAACGTACCACTCTTTTTAAACTCGCACAACTACACACACTGAGAATCCGAAAGGTATGAGTGTCGTTACTCTAAGTTTCAAACCCCTGAAAACCCCACATTTTCTCCTGGAAAGAACGAGAAATGGGGCCACAGAGGAGAAAGGGCCTTTTTATACTAAGTAAGCAATTTTTTTAAATCCCAACATTGCCCCTGCTGACATGGCCGATTTTAATGGTTAAATGCCGTCGAGCCTCTTTTTGCTGATGGATGTAAACATCAGGGGTCATTTTGCTTGGTTTTGAACATCAGGGAGTATTTTGCTTAAAAATGAAACATCAGAGGGTTTTTTGAACTTATTCCAAAAAATAAGCACACCATATCTGACACATAATTTCAACATAAACTAGTAAAGTTAATTATACATTGTAGTAAATTTAACATTGCAACATAAACATACCAACCAGCCAACCAAGCCTTAATCTCATGCTAGATGGGGTCGGTTATATGGGGCATCTGACGCCATGAAGCTCTATCTTGAGCCAAATGCTCATCAATATCAAGCGCACGCATATCCCGTTTGAAAGTTTTCCTAAGTGTAAGTTTCGGTCTTCCTCTTCCCCTATTTTTATTCTCTACCCTCAAATTCTCACACACACTTCCTAACTCAAGCTTCTATGGGTCTACACAACACATGACCATACCACTTTAATCCCCCTTCTCTCAACTTATCCTCGACATGGGCAACACCAATCTTTTGTCAAATGCACTCATTTTTAATCCGATCCATCCTAGTGTGACCACATATCTACCTAAACATCCTCATTTCGGTCACATTCATCCTCTGAATATGTTGCACTTTAGTTGCCCAACATAATAAAATAAAATATTACAACACATATATAAGGTATACAATACTTAATAAGGTGGTAAATCATTGTTATCAAGATTTTGGAGCATGTTAACATATCCACAATCATTCACATTAAAATCATGATTCGATTCCGAAGATGGTGTTGGTTCTTGGATAGTTAATTTTGAAGTTAGATTATTTCATATGTTAATTTTTTGTAATTATATGTTATCAATTTCCATTGGTTGTATGTGGTTTTTTTTAATATTTCTTTTTTATTAAATTAGTAATATAATTTGATTTAAATTGTTATGGTTTTATAAATTATATATATACGAGTATTTAAAAGTGGTAGTGTATATATATAAAGAAATATAATAATAATATATGGTTAGACGGAGAAGAATATAATAATAATACTTTATTTTGAAGTAAAAATTTGAAATTATGATTAGAGAAACAGACACGGTAATAACTCTAAATTTTGAAATAAAAAAAGGTTGGGTAGGGTTAGAGATGCGGTCAATCGGTGCTGCTGACTGCCGAGTAAACGCAACAAGGCAGGAAGACACAGCCAAACTCCAACCAAAATATCTCCGGCCCTCACCCCTATTTAATCATCAGGATCTCTTTGTTCAGTGATTTCAGTTAGTGAGTTTGAAAATGGCGATAACACTCAACAGCGGCTTCAAAATGCCCATTGTTGGCCTCGGCGTTTGGCGTATGGACTCGAAAGATGTTAGAGACCTCATCATCAATGCCATCAAGATCGGCTATCGCCATTTCGACTGTGCTGGTACTCTTTTACCTACTTCTCTTTGCTGTTTCAACTATATTGTTGTTTTCTTCTTTATTTTGCTACAAAGCTAGTGGATTAGGTTCTGAGTTTGTAGATGATAGTGACTTAATTACCTATCAGAATCTGCTGTTTACCTATGTAATTAATTTATATGACATTAGTGATCTGCAGTTTTTTGGCTTTATAATTGCCTAATGCCTGTTTTGGGAGAGCGAGGGCAACCTAGGTTTTGAAATTTTGATACTTTTGTCTAAGTATTGCATACTTGAGCATATTCCGGGCAAATACTATGAAGACAAATTGTAGCTTTTTTTTAACAGGTGTAAGAAAGATTTAAATATGTGGTTTACCCCGATTAAAGTCGGAAAAGGATTCGGGAGCAGCTGGGACTGGTGAACTGGTTATTTGATTCTGGATCATTATCCACTTTATCACAATGTTCTTTGAGATATTTGTGACTAATTGTGAGGTCCTGATGCCTGCTTGTAGCTGATTACAAGAATGAAGCTGAAGTTGGAGATGCACTTGCAGAAGCTATTCAAAAAGGTCTTGTCAAAAGGGAGGAGCTTTTTATTACCACCAAGGTTCGTTTTATTCATTCTTGCTTGTATTCTGCCTTTTGTGTTCAGTGGTTTTGGGCTTATTGGCGTTCCTTGATTTGTGCTAACAATATCCTTTTCTCTTTGTTTTTGGTGATGGATATTTTGACAGCTTTGGAATTCAGACCATGGACATGTCATTGAGGCCTGCAAAGACAGTTTAAAGAAACTGAAGCTGGATTATTTGGATCTCTACCTTGTCCATTTCCCTGTTGCCACTAAGCATACTGGTAGTCTACTCACTGTTTTTGTTATGGTGCATTTGTGTGTGTTTATTCAAGTCAGAGTTTTCTGTAATGCCATCTGCTTTGTAGTTGTGACCAGTATAAGGTGTAACTGGACCTTACTGCCCAGAGACTCTTGTATTGGAAAAACCATTTAGATCACTGTATATTTCATTGCTAGGTCAATGGACCTTTTAAGTAAAACTAAGCGGTCAATTGTGTGTTGTACTAAGTAGAGTAAGTGTGGTATCGGTACCACATTTCGAAATGAAGTAGTGGAAAACTGGCACCATAACAGAACTCATATATTCCTCCCAACTTGTTGAACCCAAAGTGCAGGTTCTTGTTTACCTTAACTAGACTGTATGCTCTTGGTCTTATAGGAGTCGGAACGACTGGAAGTGCATTGGATGAGGATGGAGTGTTGGAGATTGATACTACCATCTCCTTGGAAACAACCTGGCATCTTATGGAAGATTTGGTTTCCATGGGTCTAGTCCGCAGTATTGGGATCAGGTACTTTTTGACTTTTGAGTCTTCTTCCTTTGTAATTCAGGTCTTGTGAATTGGAATTTACACTGATGGAGAGTGTACTTGCAGCAACTACGACATGTTCCTAACTAGAGACTGCTTAGCCTACTCAAAAATAAAGCCGGCTGTGAATCAAATCGAAACACATCCCTATTTCCAACGAGAATCTCTTGTTAAATTCTGCCAGAAGCATGGAATTTGTCTTACTGCTCACACACCTCTCGGAGGTTCTGTGGCTAATACCGAATGGTTTGGCACTGTCTCATGTTTGGATGATCCTGTTCTTATAGTAAGTTTGATGTCTTGAATAGAGTATTTAAACTCGTATCCAGTTGCATTACTTATACCATGTATAGTTTACCTTATTTTCTTTCCTGGTGCAAGGGCTTGGCCAAAAAATACAACAAAACGGTCGCCCAAGTAGTCCTTCAATGGGGCATCCAGAGGAACACAGTTGTGATCCCGAAGACATCGAAACTCGAGCGATTGAAGGAGAATTTCGAAGTTTTTGACTTTGAGTTGAGCAAAGAGGATATGGATGTTATCAAAGGCGTGGATAGGAACTACCGAACCAACCAGCCTGCAAAGTTCTGGGGAGTGGATTTGTATGCTTGACCATGTTTAGAAATAGCGTTCGAGGTTGCTCTTCTTTTGAGTCTTTGTTAAGCTGAAATCTTTCACTAAGTACTTGCTTTGAATAAAATTTTCTAAATTGTGACTTGTGATTGACTGTGAACTTGTGTTCATCTTATTATCATGGCATTGCTAGATGCAGGAATAAAAATATGTTTATTTTGGTGTCAAGAATTTGTATAAACTCGTTGGCTATTTTCTGGAGTTGTATTTTGATAATTAGAATTCCATTTGTTTTCTCTTGGCATTAGTTTTCTATTAGTAGTGTGAAGTAATGTTCGGTGGATAATTTGGAGTGTACGAATTGATAATATCTAACTGTAAAAAATCAAATGGGCGTAACTCAGTTGGTAGATCTTTCAGTGTGAAGGTGAGAGATTTTGAGTTGAAAACCTAATATCTTCAAGATTTTATTAAATATTTGAAAAACTACAAAAATTATTTCTAAAGATTCTCCAATTATTTCCGAAAACAAACCCCACATCATATTCCATTGGATAATTTTCCCTAAAATGCATGAAAACAACCAAGTAAAATTGACTTTTCTAGATAACTTACTAAAATTGTTTCTCATAGTCTCATAAGTAGTCATGGATATAACGGACTATCAAAACTCATGAATAATTTCATGTTGTATCACGTTAATTATTTCAAATTTAAGTATCTTCTAATTCTTATTAGATTGTTCATTGTTGTCTAGGATGTTGGGATGAGATATTTGCTATTCTATTGCATATTGTCTATTATTATCCATAATATTGTTGCTTGAGCACAAAGAAAATCAATTTAAAATAACAAACATATAACAAGATGACTTAAAAAATCACACGATAAATTTTTTGGTCTTATCTCAATTTGGGGTTCCATATCTAAAATCTTATTTATATATAAATGTAATTTTTTCTCGATAATACGGAAATTTCTTAGAATAACTGAGTTTGGTGACGACTACTATTTTCAAGAACATTTGCTTCCATGTGTTTTCTTAAGCTGCACAATAGAAGAAGGGCTCGGATTCTTTGCGCCATCTTCTAATTGAGTGTGCTGCTTAGCAAATAATTAGCCGATGTTGTAATAATTTTGAGAAGAAAGTGTCGTCAATCATAAGAAGCATGTGCATCCACCTAAAAGATATAAAATAATAAAATTATAACACATTATTTTAGAAATTTCTGTCTGATCCGGTATAGGACATAGGCTCCACCTATATCTTTCTATACGACATGTAATTTTATACATTTAGGTGATATCTTACCGTTGGCTCATTTGTTACTGACAAGCCTACACCCTTCTTCCTTGAATTTTTTGTAAGAATTAATTTAGTTTTTATGTCATATTTCACTTTTGTAATATCTTTCATGTACTGGATCATGTTTTAGTAGAATATATAATTTTGGTTTATATGATTAAATCAAATTTGATTAACCTTCCAGGGGCGACTTTAGATATATTCAAGGGATCGATAATAGATCCCACATTTAAAAAAAATGTTCAATATTATTAAGCAATAGCAAGTGGAGTCCGTGAAATAATTTGTTTTAAATTTTACGTAGTGATTGACCTTTTTATTTTTGAATAATTGACTGATTTTTACAAATTTAAAACATGATAGAATGTTTATATTGCTACAGCGGAATGGCCTATAAAAAGAAAATAATGATTGACATTTTTCTAAAAATTATTACAATTTTTTAGGTATTGATACAAATGCTATAGGAATCAACCCATGTAACAGAGTTGATCCCCTAAAATATTGAGCAGCGGTGTAGTACATGTCATGCTCTATCAAAATTTCTATTCTAAGATATTTACGTGTAAAGGGTCCTGTACCCATGCTTCAAAATTTCCTTGCCAAGCTACATAAAAGAGTTTTCCGAAAGTCCACAAAAAAATTATTGCTAATTGCCCGAAGTGAGAAGAAAAAATATTTTGATAAAGACGTTCCTCCATAATATCATCATGACTCTCAAAATCATGCGCTGTACCAAATCAAATACAACGAGTAGTGGGGTCCCTTAAAGTTGAAAGTACCACAGATTCCTAGGGGAATACCATAAGAAAAGCTTCCTGATAAGGATTGTTAAGAAGGCTGAAGTGTGATAAGGGTTTCAGAAGGTTGGAATGCGTTTCAGACGGCTGGACATGACTTTCAGGCGGCTGAAACGTATTTCAGGTGGTTTTGGCAAAGGTTTTAACCTTAAACCAACAAAGAAAGGGTGAGGAGGTTTTGACCGAAAAACCAATAAAGAGGGATTCGCAAGCTAAGACTTGCCGGAAACCGAAGTCCCCTGGGGAGTTTCGCAAGCTGAAACTTGCTGGAAAACTGATGTTTTCCTAGGATTTTCAAGCTGAACTTGAAGGTTCAAAGAACCCAAATGAAAAGAGAAACTTCTATTGAAATTCATATTTGATTAATGATGAATGATAGATTTCTTACAAAGGGAAGGAAGGGGTATTTATACCCAAACAACAAAACCTACAACTAATAAAATAATGCCACTTGGCATATAACAGTACAAAATGTCAACATCACCAAGATATTATGGGATCTTGGTCCCCCATCTACTCATTGGGTCAACAACCCTATTGACTTGTCGCATTCCTAGGACTGGCATGTCAGACCTGTCCGTCAGGCTGCGGGTTGACCGTTTGCGATCAAGGTGGATCACCATTGAGACGGTTGGCTTGTTGAGATGGCTTCCGGTTGATCTTGGTCTTCTTTGGAGAACTATTCCCTCGAGGTGTATTATCTTTGAAGCGGCCTTCCCTTGAGGCGGCCTCATTTGGAGCTCGAGGCAGATCGTCACCCTTGGGAGCTCGAGACAGTTTGTCGTCGAGGTGGCATGGCATTCAAGCTAGCTTAGGCGGTTGAGGTGATCGAGTCGGTCGATGTGGCCTTGGAGTGCTTGCTTTAAGAGGCCTTCTTCTATACGGCCTCAAAACTCTCATTTGAGGAGGCCCCATTTGAGGGAGCCTCAAAGTGTTAGCTCGAGGAGGCTTCATTTCAGGCGGTCTCAGATGTCCCAATTCAGGTGGACACAAGATGTTCCCATCATACTCCCCTTCTTCCAAAAAGTTGGACTCCAATGATAATTGAGCCACCTCTCTTGAGAGTGTTGATTGAGGCGGCCTTTCTCCGAGAATTCCAAGCGGCCTCAATGTGCTATCTCCAGGCGGCCTCAGTACGTGGCCATTGATGTTCTCGAGAGGGTTGTTCTCCAGAAGGTATTTTGGTGTTCCTCCATCTTTACTTGGTTGTTTGATGAATTTGAGCAAGCCAAACTTCTTATGAAGAAGTTTGCTCTTTGACCGAACCTTCCTCACTCCAGGTGGTCTCAAAGGTCTCACTCGAGGCGGCCTTTGAATGTTCGCTTGAGAAGGTCTTACCCTAGGCTGCCTCGGGGTGCCTATTTGAGGAGGTCTCAAAGTGTGTTCTTGAGAAGGCTTCAATCCAGGCGGCCTCAAAAGTGACATTCGAGGAGGCCTCATTATCTTCGGCAATGGAGGCCTCGCTTGCACCAATCAAGGAGGTCTCGAATGTCCTACTTTGAGAGGAGATAAGGTACCCTTATCATTCCTAGCCTTTGCTCTCCCTCCGGACTCAGCTCTCTTTCCGGACCTCGCCTTCCCTTCCTTCTCGAGGTGACATGTCAATTGAGGTGGTTTTATTCGAGAAGGTTGCATTTGAGGCAGGTGCAATTGAGGCAGACTGATGTCCTCATCATTCACTCCCTCTTTCTGAGAGTTGGACTCCAACAAGCCCTCAAGACCAGTTAGGAAGACATTGGCTTGACTTTGGTCCGCGCTCCTTCTGGTTGAGTTAGAGATGTCCTCATCACTCTCCCATTCTTCAAAATAGTTATCCTCCTCACTTGCATGAGGTGGACTTTCTTCGAGATGATCTTCTCTCGGGGCAGCATTCCTTTGGGACTGACTTCCATCGGGGTGACCTTCCTTCTGGGTAACACATCCTTGAGGAGGTATGTTGTTGAGACGATAATTCATTTGAGGCGGACTCAAAGCTTGAGGTTGCAATCCAGACGGTCTTGTGATGTCCTTATCACTCTTCCGTTCTTCAAATGTGTTATCCTCCTCAATAACACTTCTCTTCTGGCAACCGTCTAGCCAGTCCTCCTTCACCAAAGGAATTTGGAAGTTTCCTCTATAATTCTCTCTTCTCAAATGGTCAGTCTGTCTTTCATTGAAGTTGGTTGGCTCCTCACTCGGCATGTGATGACATCTTCTCTCGTACATGAACTTTGATGGAGCCTGAATGTCTTGCTCATAACCAGGTGGTTGAAACCTCCTCCTCATTATCGCCTTCATCCTTGACCTGGATCTTCTTTGTTCTCTTCCTCCTCTTCTCCTTGCTTCTTTGTATTGCTCCCACCAAGAAAGTGTTTCGCCTTGCAATCGATGGGATATCAACTTCACTTTTCTATGGTCTGGAACCGCGTGAAAGAGAAAGAACGCCTCAACTTCATCCATCCATTCAAGAAAATTTTGAAAATCTCCCCAATAGGATGGCAGTTCCACCTCAAGCCTCTTCACTCCTTTTGTCTATATTTTGAAAGCGCTGTAAAATAGTTTTGTCCTCAACGGTAGAAAATATGTCTTTCTCGATGTAAACAACCAAGCTGTCATTCATTTATTCATCCCCCATTTTGTTGCGTAATCTTGTCTTCACCACATTCATCGCCGAGAAAACTCGCTCAACTGAGGTCGTTGCAACCGGAAGCACCAAGGCTAATTCAATCAACCGAAACACTAATGGGAAAACTTTGTGCTTCATAGTTTGAACCATTTACTTTCCAAGAATTCCCAAAATCATCAATTTCCATAAATCGCACATATTGCCTCACATCTTTAACATATGTTGTAAGTTCTTATCGAAACACTAATGTTCCCTACTACGTTGTTCAAAATTTTCAGAATTAGGACTCGGTCCCTCAACAGTAGCAACAGAACCACTAGAGCTTTTTGGCTTTTTAGAAAAAAAATGATGCATTTCCTAGTTTCTACAATAAATTCAATTTGAAATCAATTCAATAAGTTCAATAACACACCAAAACTCAACAATTAATTCAAAACTCAACACACCAAAAATATTAACAGAAAATTCAATGAAAAATACTAACAGTAACACACTAACAATGGAAAATTCAACAATTAATTCAAAACTCAACAAAAAATACTAACACACTAAAAAATACTAACACACAAAAAATTTATAGATTAATAAAAAAATACTAACCTAATTAGTTATACGGTCAGTGCCATGTAGGGAGGTGGTTTTGAAAGTCTATGATGGCCGATTCGGCCAAAAGTGACCGATTCGGCCACTTTGGCCGATTCGGCAACTTTTGGCCGATTCGGCAAGGAGCGGAGCAAGGTAGGGGGAGCGGAAAACTGTATAAGGGGGAGCGAAAACTTTTCGTACCTATATTTAGAGGGGGTTTTTTCCGGCAAGGGGGAGCGGCTGCTCCCCCTGTATCCGCCCCTGATAAGAAGTACACAAGTCAACTCAGGAATTCAATATAAAATTCTGAAAAATTTAGTGCTGTTCATAAACTGCAATTGCATTATCTCGTATTCTCTTATTTTCGATGTGCTTTCCCACATTTTTCTTTTTCCTTATTTATCTCATTCCTTTCCGTCCAGTCATAAAATTATAACTAATTTTGTTGGCAACTCTATGTTGAAAATATTAGAATCAGTGTACAAGTGAAAGAGTGTGCATCTAAAATAATAGATTCTTTAATTGTCATTCTATTATCTTTTCTAATTAAATACAAGGGAACTGGCGTATAAATTTGCATAACTAAGGTTAACTTTATGCAACATAATAATCTTTTTTTATTACAATTATTGCTACTTATATGCTTTTATGGTTCTTTTATATTATTTATTAATTTAAATTATGTCTAAAATTACCGTTTTACAATTAATCAACAACAACACATTATACATAGGGGTGTCTACCAATGTTTGGCAAACTTTGGTCTTCCCTACTTGTGAATTAAAACGTGGACCCCAAGTAAATGAAGTTCTGGACCCCATTTATGAAAATTGGTTTCTCCTATGAAATGAATCAATGGTATATTGAACTTTTCTTTTGTAAAAAATGAGATGATGTTTGCTGTTTAACCATTTTTTATCACTGTTTTGAATTAGTTTCTTTCCTGGTTTATTTAATTTCCCAACTTTTCATCCATGAGATAGTTGCACAAAATATATGGTGAATATAATGTTTAGTTGTATTTTGT
The DNA here is from genome assembly GCA_948291685.1 of Euphorbia celastroides. Classification (NCBI taxonomy): domain Eukaryota; kingdom Viridiplantae; phylum Streptophyta; class Magnoliopsida; order Malpighiales; family Euphorbiaceae; genus Euphorbia; species Euphorbia celastroides. The sequence goes on from CAOJBJ012510975.1 coordinate 9,886, forward strand.
TTCAAAAATATTGGCTTACATTAAATGTAAACTAAAATCTACAACTCACCTCATATATATGTGATTTGAGTCAATATTTTAAAAAGCCATAACTTAAGTCTTAACCGTTAGACTCTAAATAATATAAAAATGGTTTTTTTATCTCATTGTTTACATATAATTGTAGTTGATTTTAAAATTAATACTTGAACACCATGAAAAAATAATTCTGAATTCGTTGTTATAGATGGGTGATCTAAAATTTAATCTAATAGAGTAGTTGAGATACTCATCCAAAGATAAAGGAAGTACAATATAAATACTTTCCATAAAAATAAAGTAACTTACATTAAGTACCGTTAGCAACAACTGATTTTACCATATATGCTTTATTTCATAGCAATTTCATTTTTAAAGAAATGTTTAGTTTCAAAAAACATTCATTGTGTGTTGACTCATTATGAAAATGTGGTATGTGTTTTTTTTAGAACAGAATTTGTGATTCAAAAACTTTACAAAAAGATGATAACAAATTATTTTCTTAGAAAAATTGACATTACATAGTTTATTTTAAAATTTTCAATATTCTCATAATTTGATTATATTTATTAAAAAATATATCTCCAGATCTAAGAAAAATTTCAGAAACTATTTGTTTTCTTATGCTTTTTAGTGTTATAGTCATCTTTTAGCAAAAAACATTCAGCAATTTTTTTCTAAAGTTTTGCAATAACGTATATCATACTTTTAGAAGATTAGCATCTGCAAAATTTCATATAAAATGAATAAGATTACCTTTTTTTCGTGAAACAATTTAATATTCAAAACTTTTGTTAATCTGTTGACTTTTACAATCACAAACCCTTTTTCATGAAAAACTTAACACAAATTCCAATTCAAGAAGGACTCGAGAAACACGAGGCACATTTTTGTAACCACCCCATAAATAAAATATGTTTTTCAAACTTAATGCAACGTTGATTAAAATAAAACTAGGTTATTATGATGTGAAAAACAAACTAAAATTATGATTTCTTGAGATTGACATGTCGAAATTAAGTATATTGCAACTGAATTGAATTTTTAAATTTTGCATTTGTACTTCATTGAATTAATGTCATTATAGTAATGCTTCATATTTTCATTCCGTTAAGTCGAATGTGTTCATCAACAAAACTATCCATTCCAGATGGCATCACGCCACCGCCAAAAATCTCTTTAAATTTACCCATTAAATAAGTAAAGTGTGTATCAATTTTGGATCATCTTTAATAAGATTAAAAGAATAAAACACACATGTGAATATACGGTATGAATAGCATAAATAATAAGTTGTTTATAAACTGACTGTTGGATCAGTATTGCTGATATCAAAAGTGTGTTGAAGGACTGCTCTCTGATGACGTTTTACTCTAGCTTAGTTACAGCTCAACTGATCCTTAGGTAAAAAAATTTAAACTAGACAACTTCTAAAAAGTAATCGATTAGTTGCATTGTAGACACTCCACAGATCCATTGAATTAGAGCCGCACATAAAAGTTTCACCTAATCAATTTTTTAAGAGCCTAAACTATTCCTTATTTACTTATTAAGAGCCTCAACTAGATAAGGGTTGAACTTTTAGAAAGTGGTTCAACTAAGGACTTATTAATTACATGGAATCCGACATGATGTCCGGTGATTTTTCCGGCGCGTTTCACATTTTCCAGCGACAAAATTCCGGCGACTAAAATTTCAACTAAAATTCAACCTAAATCAAATGAAATCAACCGAAATCCCGAGATGAGAGGAACACACAACAATCACTACCAAAAAATTATTCAATTCAATTCCGGCCCGGATTTTTCGCCAGAAAATTATTCCATCCCGGAAAAAATTTCAGAACAAAATTTCCCCCTATCGGAATCGTTAACCCCGAACGATTGCCGGCAACCAAAAACCAAAATCAAGAATAAAAACCAAAATCCATCTGTTAACGGTAATTACAAAAAATTGAATGAGAAAAACGAAAAACCATATGCTACAATTGGGTTTTTAATAATGCTGGGTTTTCAATTGAACAGTGCTGGGTTGTCAATTGAATTGGTTTTGACATTGATTTGGCCATCCCGGCGAGGAAAATCGACGCCAGCCCGGAGAAGAGGACGAATTGGATTTGAGCTGAACAAAGAACCCAATTGGGATTCTAGGGCACGAAGCAATTCATGTTCGCTGGCTTTGTCTGGCTGCAGAATTGGGGGTTTTTGTCATAGTCCAACAAATGACTCTCCAACAATCAAATTACAGATCCAAGAAACCAGAAATTGAACCAACGAGTATGAGAAGAGGAGAAAATAAACCTAAAAAAGAAGAAGAGATACGGCTTTTGTTCTTTTCCGATCGCCGGCGTTTCTGGGTGCACGATCTTCCCGATTCGAGAGAAGACGGGTTTTAATGGGGGAAACTATTCGAATGAGACGCGGCGGCCGTTGACGGT
>CAOJBJ012511097.1:0-14197 GCA_948291685.1 Euphorbia celastroides
TGAAGAGGGGAAGCTTAATTTCCAGGTGCAGCAAAATATAGCAGAGCAGCTGTTATAGCAAAGCAGCGTTGACTAATATGGTACGTTTCTCTAAAATTTACGTTTGATCAAAGGATGTCGTACAATATCATTTCTTTTAAACACAAAAGCTCAAGGAAAAAAAAGGTTTTTCATATTTTTTGAACTGTGAGAAACCATAATCTATTTTTTGTGTATAGGCAATTAAACCATATTTTTTGAACTGTGCGACGCCTCCATCCTACTGGACGAAACCCCCACTATCCCATCCGAAAAACAAGGACTCTGCCCGCGGCTATGACGTCATCCAAGCCGCCAAAACCCAAGTCGAGGGGGTCTGCCCCGGGGTTGTCTCATGCGCTGATATTCTTGCGGTGGCTGCCCGAGACGCTTCGGCCTATGTGGGGGGCCCGTGCTGCTCGGTAGGAAAGACTCCACCACTGCCAGCCGAGGCTGAGCTGCCCAGCTTTAAAGACGGGCTCATTGACCGCTTTGGAGCTAAAGGGCTGAGCCCGAGGGAGTTGGTTGCCCTCTCTGGGGCTCACACCTTGGGTCAGGCTCACTTTTCGGGACAGGGTTTACTCCAATGGGTCCCACATTGATGCTGGTTTTGCTAGCACTCGGTGTCCCATCAGTGGTGGGGATGATAATTGGGCACCGCTTGACATGGTGACACCAAATTCTTTTGATAACAATTACTTTAAGAATCTGATTCAGAAGAAAGGATTGCTCTGTTCAACGGGGGATCCACTGATAGCATTGTATCGGAATACAGCAGGACCCCTTCTACTTTCAGCTCGGATTTTGGGGCTGCCATGGTCAAAATGGGAAACCTTATCAATCCCAATGCCGACCAAATTCGGAAAATCTGCAGCGCTGTCAACTGATTCTCTTAGTCTTTTATTTTTTCATTCTTTCTTTTTCTTTTTCACTTTGGATTATCACATGTATAAGATGTTTTCTGTGTTGTTCCATTCAGTTATGAATTGTAAAAAGTGTATGTTGTTTTCCTTGGTGTAACCATCCGATATAAATTTACTGCAATATGTTTTCAAACCATGTTTCTCTTCTTTGTAGTTGTAATACTTTTTTTATAAATTATAACAAACATACAATGTACCATGCCACACTTAATGTAACTATTTCTTTCGAATTCCGGACTTCAAATTCAAGCAGGCTTGAACCGACAATACGTGCAATCGCTATTCCCAAATTATCAGCAAAACCAAGTAACAAAACTTGCCAAAAGAATAATATACTATACAGATATATTTTACTTTGTCATGACAATAGCTAGAAAATTTGAAGGAAAATTTTAATCCTTACCAACTTGACCTTATTGCTCCCCGTAACAAACATGCATGAATCATTTCACGAAGTATGTGTCCAAACAGCCTAAAGTCTTGATAGTTAGCTCTCCGTCTAACAGTCAAAAAACAACGTTGATGAAGATGTATCAGTGTACTATTTCACTGTGAGGATTGTAACCCCTTTTCTTTGATGGGGAAGAATAGTCGAGTTAGCACTCATTAAAAGGACATAAAATATCTGTTGATAAAATATTTTTCACGTACTAATTTTTTTCACGTAAAATTATATCTGGTAATTGAATTAAATATGTAAACTCATTGCTTTTTTGTTTTGTTTTCCTATTTGACTCTAACCATTTATACCACTACAGAAAAAGCTCCATTTAGATAGAAATGAAGCTTGTAATCGAGTCAGTTTTTAAACACAGGTTTCTTTAATTCACGGGGTGGACAATATAATAGTAACAACGGAAATTATAGTGGTTGTCCTTTTTTTACCATTGTATTTAACGTTGTCCTTGACTAATTATTTTGTTTAATTTTAGGTGATTTTGGATAATTGAGTTTTACAAAAACGTGAATTCAATGGGGGAGAAAAGGACGCCATTTTCATTCACCCCGCCACTTGAAGTCTCTCTGTTTCATTCGCTAATGTCGTCCCTGCCGCCCGAATCGTCCGCCGTTTCACCGGTTCTGGGGGTGCGTAAAAATTAAATGTAAAAAATTATACCAAAAATATACCGCAAAGTAAAAAAATATACGAAAAGTAAAAACGTATACCAAAAGTATACCACAAAGTAATAAAGTATACCGAAAGTATATAGCAAAGTAACAAAAGTAAAAAAAGTATACCAAAAGTATACTGCGAGTTTTCGGGGGTGGTTGAAATGACCGGCAGACGCAAACTGCTGGAAACTCAAAGCAGAAGGTCAAGACTAGTGAATATTCAGTTAATGTAAGAGAAGGGTCTCCAAAATGGTATATCTCAAACCCATCTCCTTCCTCTCCCTTCTCATCTATTTAGGTAATTAAAGACCAATACATACAAAATAAAAAGAATATTCACCAATCATCTTTTTCCCTCAATACGAAGTCACGTATTCAACAAAGCATGCCAACCCAAATTAATGACCCACTAAAATAGATTTTGCTCTCGCCTATTTTTCAACTTGTTCAGGTGAAGCATATGCCTTTAAAATGCATGCATATTCTGCATTTGAAAATCATTCCAATGATTGGCCTTCCTCATTCTATAAGGCAATTGGTTCTTCTTTACTAATATTTTTTCAAGTGAAATATAAATTCAGTAGTGTTAGAGGATGTAGACAAAATTGGTCGAACATCGTTAAATTGTAATGTTCTCTTTTTTGATTTTTTTTGCAGTAATTTTAATATTTGTTAGTTGCTTCTGTAACATTTAACGGTTACCCGTTAAAGTGTCTCCTCCAACTTCAATCCTGGCTCCATCCCTATCCCCAAACTGTTGTTTATGCCATATTAAATTTGCAAATTATCTCACCTTAAACCCATTTTTCACATGGAAATATTGAGTTTACGTGAATATCTAATTCTAACAAAACAAAATCACTATATATTATTTTCTTACTTTAAATCCATTGTTCACGTGGAAATATTGATTTTACGTGAATATCTAATGCCATCGAAACAAAATCACTAAATACTATTATTTTGTATTTACCACGAAGTGAGTTTAATAATTGCACACTTATAAAATTAAGAAATATCTCACTTTAGATCCCATTGTCCACTTGACAATTTCAATATTACTTGGATATCTAATGCCAGAGAAACAAAATCACAAAATATAATTTTCTACTTATGACACATGGAGCATTTAATAATGAAATACTATTGAATTTGCAAAGTATCTCACTTTGGAATCCATTGTCCACATGGCAATGCTGACAATACTTCTCTATTGCCAGTGAGACAAAACCACAAAATATGATTCACGTTTGCAGTTCACGCTTCCACTTAATTTAATCCAACCCATGTTGATTGTGATAAGTATATAGACAGCCAGGTATTTCATACATCAATTCAATTCATCGGTTAAGTATTTATAAAAATGTAGTATTTAATTAACTTTAATTAAAGGCTGATAAACATGAGGTCGAATCCTTTTAATTGCTAAAAAGTTCTCTACACTAGTAAAAAATTTTGCAGCATTATTTGGAGATTAATACATAAAAACATTTTAAACACTAAATATATCATGTCAAATTTAAAACATCGAACATAAAACACAACAAAAAATAAACAAACAAAATTTTCTTTTGCACTATGATAAACATGACATTGCACTATACTTATTATGAAGATAAAAGGAAAACACTTCAACCTTGATTATTTTGAACTTCAACAAATGATTTTTAAGATCTTCAATCATAAAAATTCTTGCTTACTCCAAAAAATAAGCACTAACGCATATTTAAAAATCTCTTGTGCAAATGGAGATAAATTGGAAGTGTCTATTGTCAAAAAAATAAGTATTATAGTATAAAAACGGATAAAATCCAAATCAACTACAAATCAAAATTGAGTTATGCAGTAGCAGACATTAGATTTAATAAGATGATTTTATGGAGGATGTTGAAAAGGTAATAGATGCAGATTTTGTATATTCTCACAACATCATAATAAAAAGAAGACAAGAAACTGAAGTGTGAAAGTTGAAAAGAAATATTATTAGGCTCTTTCACCCTTTCTCACAAACAAACTTATAAACGAATGCAAGAATTACAATGAAATATGATTAAAATTTATTAGTACTATTATTACTGTTACTAGCAATGCTACTAGTATTGTTGTTGTTTTTGTTGTTGGTAAGCAACATTAATATTATCATTTTAGCAAAAGATTTGAATTGTGATATACTTCATGTTAATAAGCATATGCGTTGAGCTTAAACCCTCAAATCATATTAAGCTTAAACTTTATTTTACTTACAAATAGACCTGTTCATCGAGCGGGGCGGACTGGGTAGGGTTTGGTTGGGCTTTTTCCTAAAAACATTAACCCAAACCCAGCCCAAGCTCATGAATTAAATTTTAGGCTCGGGCTAGGCTTAGAGAGTCAATCCCAAGCCCGACTAGTGACCCATTCAAAATTTATTTTATTTACTTTTTTGTTAAATAAATTATAAATATTTATAAATTTTAAATAAAATTTACATATAAATACATAGTTTAGTAAGAATCTTCAATGTATACTTAATAATTTAGTATACTAATACATAAATAAACGTATAAACTATTAAATATACTTAAAAATATAAAATAAATAATTTTTTTATTCGTCGGACCAGGTTCGGGCCGGGCTCGGATATTTATATAAAAATCAAGGCCAGTCCATAGAACTTCGCCAGTGGTATAAGGAACGGAAAATCGACGGCGGTGGAATGGTGTTTCCTGATGAAAATTGTAAAGAAATTACTTTTCTGGCCAGATTCCGTTTTTCCGGCCATGTTCATCGTCACCAGCGCCAGCACCGGTGAGACTAGGGTTCAGGTGGGTATGTTTGTGGTTTACTGGGTTTTTGGGTAAATTATTAGGGTAAATGGGTTCAAATTTGGGTATGGGTAAATTTTTGGGTGAAATGTGTATTTTGACAAATTTATCCCTGTCCACATCAGTATTTGACGGTTAATGGATGGAAAAATATGTTTTTGTTAACGGCCTGAAACTTTAAGGGTGATTTTGCAAAAAAATAAACCTCAAGAATGATTTTGCAAAAAGTTCAAACCTCAGGATATGTTTTTGAAGTTTATCTAAAATAAATTATTAAAGTAAGATATTTGAACAATTTCCTTTTAAGTTATGTGCACTCGTGGGCATAAATTTGGAAAACGCATAGAAAGGCATCATGGTTTAAATTTTCATATGTCGCTCTGAACTTTCAAATGTTTTATTTTGTCCCCTCAATTTGGTAAGACGTTTCACTTTACCTCCTCATTGCCATGTGCTAACTTTTGATTGATTTTGACTTTTCAAATATTTGGCACGCGATGATAAAAGAGTTAAAGTGACACGTTTAGTTAAGTTGAGGAAGAAAACTGAAACCTTTGAAAATTTGAAGTAGCATATGAAAATTTAAACAACCTTAAAGATGTTTTCTATGCGTTTCCACCTAAATTTCATAAACTAAGGTAGGAATACATTGTTCAATACAACTTAATTATTGAATTTCAGAAACAAAAAAAATTATAATGTATAGAAACCGCAAACATTAATTTTTACAAAAAAGATAAAATAAAGATTACACACATAAATAAATTACAAATACCATATATATATATATATATATATATCATTATTTTATTGAGTATGCAGCTAAACCAGGAATATGAGTAGTCATAATGTAGTTTTCCCAATTAATTTCTGTGGGATCAAACTTAAACTTTTCTGCTTCATTGCAATTTCTCTCTTTCATGGCTCTTCTCAGCTTCTCAGAGTTGGAGTCATCAAATCTATACAAGGAATAAAAATTGACAATAAATTATGTCATCAAATCCGTACAATCATTTGAAAATTAATAATACTCGTGTAACATATTACAGGTGATGACTAATGAAGATTTGTGAACGTTGATAAAATCTCTTACAAAAAACTTTGAAAGAATTTGTGCTATAGATTACACCATGAACAATACTAAACCAACTGTTATAATTAAAAAAAAGTTTTAATACCTGAAATTATTTTTCTCTGAATAATTACCTTAAGATGATAAGCAATTAAGGAGTAATAAAGAGATGATTTCTTACATGCCCTCAAAAAATGCATATGGTTTGTAAAATTCGGCCAATTTCATGACAAGGTTAATCTTCCTCTCAAGAACTGTTAACCATTCTCGGTACTTATCATGAAACATTATACGATTTGCTAGTTGCAACACCTGCAGGCACAAATACGATAAGTAAGTACTTCAATTTTATCTTAGTCTAAACCATTTTGAGAGAATTCGATAGTGCTAAATTGATAATATGAAGTACAGATAGATGGTACCTTTATTGGAAGAACGTAACAAATGATCATGAACCAATAAAAGATGTTAAATGATCTCAAAGCTACGCCTTGGCCAACTTTAATCGGATTTCCGTGCTTGTCATTCCATGGATTTGTTGAGAAATAACGGAAGCAATACGTTCGCATCATAGAAAAGTTTATTGGATTTGTAGATGATGATCCTAAATGATATATTATCTCCGATGATTTTTGGGTTACTTCGGCCACCATTGCTACTATAATTCCATTGATCACCATATCAGCTGGTATCTGCATTCAGGTGATATATTTCATGCTCATTGGATTAAAAAATTAAATGCCTATATATATATACACGTACACACACACTTACCAAATCAACGGTTGTGTTTGGATTAGAAATAAAGCATGTCAACTTCCCTTGACCGTAACCCACGATTATGCTATCTATTGTTCTGATAATACGATTAAACATGTGTTAAATCATCTAATCACAACAGAAAATTCATATCTTACAAGAAATTAACAACATTTCTTGTTAAAATGTCACATTTTTCTTTTAAAATTATATATTTTTAATTAGTCTAGAGTACTTTACCTTGTACCTTCGATCCAACCTGGAAACGGTTCGTTGAAGGTACTGCTGACCATGGCAGGACGAGTAATGACAAGAGGCAAGTTCTCTTTACGATGCATCAAAATCATCTCTCCCATTGCCTTTGTAAATACGTATGTATTCGGCCACCCGTATTCCTTCGCTCTATTTTTGCATATGTACAAAAATATAAAAATTACTCGTAAGAAAATAAAATTTGTCGGTGTATAACTTTCACTACACTCAGGGATCTCGGCTCACAAATCAACAAATACATTCACCATATATGTTACGCTAATGATACTAGTTAAAATTTTGATAACTTTCTTGTTAGGAAATGGAAAATTAAAACTATTAAGTGGCACAGAACCGTTTTCTGAAAGTGAGATAACGTAAAAAATACATGAATTTAGATTTCCAAAACGAAATAGAAACAGAACGTTAGAGTTTAAGAGTTTTCATGCTTGTGTTACAATTAATATTGGTATGGTTAATCTTATTTGAATTCTTAACTAACTAGTACCTTTGGAGCCCAAAATCCTTCATGGTTGTTGTGATTTCTTTAGGAGACATATCAGCAGATAAAAGTTCAAGAGTTTTTCATTCACAAGTTTCCTTTCTTGATTGACATCAATTTTAGTGTCTCCCCTCTTCGATTCACCCATTGAGAATGGCTTCTCTAATATCACTCCTTTATCTTCTCCGCATACATATGCTACAAACACGTTACGGTAAACCACATGAGTCCTAACAAATTCGAAATATCAATCAAAACGAATAGAAATAGAAAGGGTATGTTCGATATCACTTCCTAGGTTTTTGTTCCAAAAAGTTCCTCACGTGAACTTTCTATAAATGAAGATATTTTTGTCATTGGGATGACAATAGATTTTGACTTATGAACCTATTTTATTAGAGCCATTTTAATAGGCAAAATTAGTGTCAAATGTCACATTTTTACCGTTTATCATTTATAGTGTAAATTAGTATACTGTAACATTCATTTGACATTTTTTGACATATAAGAAAACATATATGACATTATTAAAATGACTAATTTATCATTTTATCCTATTCTCTTTCTTCTTAATTATTTACTTATAATTTCATCAACGATGTAATCTCTCTCCCAATAAGTAAGAGGGTGAATTTGAAACAATTAATAAAAAATACATTAAAAAATGCATGACAAATAAAACAATCAAAGCATAATTCTCAAGCGGCTATTAAAAGATTCGAAAGGAAGTATAACTTTGTAGTAAAATATATAAACAAGGATAATTAATTACCAGTAGAGACATGAACAAGCATCATAAGTTGATGACATTTCTTTGCAAAGTCTAAGACGTTCAAAGCTCCGAATGTATTTATACCTAACGCAAAATCGTATCTTCAAAAAAAAAAAAGAAGTCAAATTTAGCAGCTTGACAGCTTTATTTTGCTTGAGTTTTCGAAAGTTAAGAAAGCTATAAAATGCATTTTTGAAAGATTAAAAAATTGTGAGATCACTTTAAAGTCCAATTAAGTAGTGGTTATAAAAGCGAGTTGGACGACGAACTAATATATTTAATCATTCAAATTTTCCCTTATGATATTCGCTTAAAAATAAATTTGTTTTAAAGAAAACTTGTTTCACTTGCAAAACATATAAGTATACATTTTAAAAATGTCATTTTCTTCTAATACACAAATTAAACCTGAAATTTAAAACAATTAGAAAGATTTGGTTACCTTTCATTGAAGTTAGTTGTGGCAGCAAAATTGACAACAACATGAATTTCACTCCACATCTGGCTTCTCAAATTGTGGTCTTCAATCCCTAAATTTTCAGAAGATATATCTCCAGCAATAACAGTCACCTTTTCTAGTAAAAATGATTCTAGGCTTTTTCTATATTTCTCTCTTAGAACCTTAAATAAATCCTTGGATATTATCTGTAAATTTAATGGAATTAATCAAAGAAGTAAATCACAAACTTAAGCGTCAAATATAGTAGTTCTACCAGGAAGAAATAATGTAATCATTGTCACGAAGAGTGACGTCTCTAACATCTATTAATTTTTAAAATATGATCTCAAATATTTTTTTTTAATATTTAATTATGTTATAATTGAATTTTCACTTAAGTTTATATATTTTTTCTATTAATAAATATTGAAAAGGCAAAAAACAACACATATCTATTTAAGTTCAGCTCAAGTGTTTAAAGTCTCACTCACCTAACAAACCCCTGGTGTTTTCTTTTAAAAATATTGACTTTATACTGAAAGTGGTATGCAAATAAATTTTAAGAAGGTCAAATAAATCATCATTATTTGAATAATTTAGTCAAATTAATTATGGAAAAACAAAACAAAAGAAAAGAAAAGCATGGATTACCTCTTGATGCAGACGTAGCAAGGCAGAATGAGCATCTTTTGCTCTCATAAGTAGATACAGCTTTTTCACATTTGGCTGAATCCTCAAGATTTTCTCAATAAAAACTGCACATATTTTTATGAATTTCGGAAATTAAACAGTCTGTTAATTCAATATTAAATAGTAATAACAATAGCAATTGGTGAAGTGAATGAATTGTACTCTTGGCAAGAAACCCAGTTGCACCAGAGATGAAAATGGTCTTATTTTCAAGAAATTCCACTATGTTTCCCAATTCCATTTTTTGTGCTTCACTCAATTATGGAAAAAACAATTGAATGTGTGATTAATATATAGCATCTGAAAAAGTACTTTAAAGCAATTGAGCAACTATTTTACGCAAGTACCAATAACACAATAAGGATTTAATTACCTTTTTTCTTCCACAAGTACTCTTTTTTTTTTTTAAAAAAAAAGAAATGAAAAATAAAGGTCATAATTTGAAGTCCATGAATGGAGTGAGATGAAACTTTGTTTCTTAGAAAGGCAAATATTGTACTACTGGTTTAATTCCGCATTCTTTTAGATTCTTTTTAAAGAAAGTGTCACATTAATTCAACTTTATTAAATATTGAAACTATATCATACTAATAAATAATAAAAGTAAAAATAATAATAAATTTAAATCATACATAACAATAATTGTACTAAAATGTTAAATCTTATTTGATTGATTCATAACGTGTACATATAATAAGTTCCATTTATTCATCTATTTCTTTTAAGTATTATATATTTCAACATTATTGTTATTAGATATATTATTGTACATGTTTTATAATAACTATTCAATCAATAAATTCTAATTATTTCTAATGATAGTTAGAACTGAAAGCATTGTATGGCTAATGCCATAAAAAATTTATTATATAGTAATTTATATAAAAATTATTGTTATATATAGGCTCTGAAAGCATCGTATGGTTATAGTTATAAAATAATATTATTTATACTTTTATGATAATTATTCGATCAATAAATTATAATCCTCACCTTTCTTGTTATTTTCCTAGTTTATTGATTTTTTATGAAAAAATGGGGTTCTATTGTTTAGAATTCCTATAATTTCTTAATTTAGTTTGTGTTAAAGTAGGAGATATTTTTCACAAGAACTTTGATAGCATTTAAAAGCTGTCAATATGGGACGGGTGTTGAACCGACGATACTAAAGGTGTTTAGATGTGGGAAACTGAAGGTGTTTTCCAAGATTTTTTTCTAAAGAAACAGGGAAATTGGATTTCTTGTTTGGCTAACAAAATTTTCCAAATGGAAAAAAGGAAAAGCCAAGCTCCGGTTTTTCATAATTATCACTAACCATGGAAAACGTCTTTTTGATGTTTTCGTTGTTTTCCTCTCTTTAATATTCTTAGTTTATTATTCATTCTTACCATTACCAACCATGAACAGTTAATAAACTTAAGGAAAAAAATTAATTTAAATATTTATAATAAGTAAATGCTAACTGGTAAATGATGTTTCCTCCAAGCCTAAGATCACATGTATCAAGACTAGAAGAGGACACCGGGGGGTTAGTCAAAACTCCTCCGATGCCTAACTCAAATGATGAAGAGAGTGGATAAAGTATACGAATAATGTGTATATCAGAGAACCTCTCTAGTGTGAGGGAGGATGTTGTATATATAGACGAGTTTGGCAAGCTTAGGTCTTTTATTAGGCTTCTGGTATTAGGCTTAGGGTGGGTTTATATATAGCTGTTGCCAAGATGTCCGCCCCCTAAAATTGTAAATATATTTATGTATTTGATTACTACATTTTTATAGTATTGGTACTTAGAGAATAAAACTGTATATGAGAAAAGTAAGTCTCTGTCAAACTGTAAAAAGATTTTAAATTAGATGAGTGTTGTTAGTGTGTGGGCATTGTGGTTGCATAGTAACAAGTGCTTTTTGTGAGAAAGATGCTTGTATGTACAAGAAACCATGAAAAGATGATTGCTATTCCATTTTGTAATGTAGATAGTTGTGGGAATAAAGAGATGTCCTTAAGCCATTATGTGGGCTATAAGCCAAAAGAAAATTAGGTTTTTATATCGTTCTAAATCTTTTCTTGAGAAAGCATTTGTAAGAAAACTAAATTACTTGTTAAATTGTTGAAAGTTTTATATAAGACAATATAAAGAGTACAAGTAAATGTAAGCTAAGTCTTTGCGTTACGGCGTATGCTATTCATAAAAAAGTTGAGACTTTATGTGTACAAGATGAAGAGTTTTTTTTTTCTTTTTATTATAACAACATAAATGTTTAAATTCATGAATATTGAGCCCTTACACATTGATGCAAGCTTGTAGTAGAAATGACATGCACCAAGTGAAGGACACATCCTGGGTGCCCAAGGCTCTTTGCATGGAAAATAAGTTAGGCTCTTTGTGAATTCTAGCTTTCGTGATTTTAGGGAAGGCTATTTGGGAGTGTGAGTGTGCACTAAAAATATGTAAAAGTAAAATCTGACCAGGCGATGCATTGCAATGATGGCCTTGCGGGGATTTATTTCTTGGTTGGTTGTATCAGAAATTATTACAAAATGGTGTTCAATAAGTGTTTTGGGATTGACCGAAATTGGATAGGTGGCAAGGCGTTGTTTGAGGATACGCTCACTAAGCTATCGCGGAAGCTTTTGCATGAGAATGCACTTGAGGCGCCCACTAAGCAACTTCATAACTAATTAATACAAAAGCATTGCATGAAGAGAATGGACATATACGAGGAGCTGCTCACAAGGTAACTTAGTCATCTCGTAGTTGTGATGAAGCATGGTTGCGAGATAATAGTTGTCGAAAAATGTGCTTATTTTTGTTGCATAAGCCGTCTTTTGAATTGCTCACTACATATATGAGGATATGCTCACTAAACAATTGCGAAAGCTTTGCATGAGATTTTTCTGGGGAGCTCACTAAGCGACTTCATAACTTCTGCGAAGACATTGCGTGAGGATAGTATACATATACGAGGATACTCTCACTAAGCTATTACGAAAGCTTTGTGTGAGATCGATTGCGCGGAGGCGCCCACTAAGCAACTTCGTGACTATTAAGAAGGCATTGTGTGAGGAAAGTGTACATATACGAGGAGGCGCTCACTAAGCTATTGCGGAAGCTTTGCGTGAGACTGCCCGGAGGCGCTCACTAAGCAACTTCGTAACTACTGCGAAGGCTTTGCATGAGGAGACTATAAATATACGAGGATACACTCACTGAGCTATTACGAAAACTTTGCGTGAGATTGATTGCGCGGAGGTGCCCACTAAGCAACTTCGTGACTATTACGAAGGCTTTTACGTGAGAAGGATGTACATATACGAGGAGGCTCTCACTAAGCTATTGCGAAAGCTTTGCGTGAGACTGCCCGGAGGCGTTCACTAAGCGACTTCGTGACTATTACGAAGGCTTTGCGTGACGAGAGTATACATATACGAGGATACGGTCACGAAGCTATTGTGAAAGCATTGCGTGAGGATAAAGAGATGCTCACTAGGCTGTCAGAAGCTTCGCGTGCGATCATAAGGAGGTTCTCTTAGAGTCTTCATGACTGCAAAGGTGTTGCTTGAGAAAAGGTCTTTTAAAAGTCGTTATAAGGTGTAAAATGATTTACGTGAAGTAATGTCTTCATAATGCATTGGATTTTTTGTATGATAAAAATTATTTGTGAGATATTGTTAGGTACACCTATGTGTTCAAATTTTTTAATAAATCTAAGTAAATTAAACTAAGAACAACAATTTAAATTAAGATGAGTAAGGATGAGTACATGAGGTTTTGAATCGAATGTACTTCATAACCATGATTAATAAAGACTCTGAGGGAAAGTATAATGGGCTTGTAATCTTCATCAAACCATTTCTGGCATGTGCCGAAAAACTTTCCGTTGATGTTCGAATTTATAATTCCAACAAATTCGACCACTTTAATTCTTCCTTTGAAATAAAAGATGTTTTTCTTTTCCAATGGCCACTTATGTGGAAAACTTAATCTGGATTGCTTTTGTTGGAGAAAAGCGAATGTTGCCAGGAAACGTTACGAGACTCCAGATTCCCAATCCAAATTTGCCTGCATGCATGCCTAGGGAATGTTATGAAACAACATGTTTCAAGCATGGACTTCTTGCATGCCTAGGCCATGTTACGAGGTGACAGGTTTCAACCCTATATTTGCTTGCTTGTTTTCAGGGAGAAAGTTACGAACAACAAAATGCAATTAGTGCCTTAGTAAATGCTGTCGAGCAGCAAATACCAAGCTAGCTAGAAAATATTACGAAGCAACTGATTTCAAACTGATGATTTTGTGAATAAAATCTTCTTCTAGCCACCGTAACCTTCGTCTCCGTCGCCGTCGTTCACCTACAAATACAAGGGTTAGGACCGGGGGTGCCCTTTGGGGTACTCTCCGATGCCTAAGTCAGTAAAGGGTTTTTGAGAGGTGAAAAGAACAGAACTTTGGCTAGGGTTTAAGAATTTCGTACCTCTTTACCTTAAGCTCTTGGGTATTTATAGGCGTTGATCTCACTTTGTTTGGGAAATCCGGATCTCACTAGGATTCGGCTATTTAGGCCTTTTCCGCCTATTTCGGAATTAATTCCTTATTAAGACTCAATTAATGTTTATTGAACAAGGAAATCAATATCCTTTATGCTGCCTAAACAACAAACTTCTTTTTTATTCATGATACCGGCTCAACTAACACCGCCGCCAACGAGCCATATCTTTAATCTTTCACTGCTTCTTAGCTTTCGGTGCTCCCCGACAAGCCATACTTAGCTTGGTTGAGGCGGTTGGATAGCCGCCTGAACTCAGTTAATTTTTGTTGATAATACTATCAGAAGTCCCCCCGCAAGTATTGA
>CAOJBJ012511567.1:0-10096 GCA_948291685.1 Euphorbia celastroides
AGTAATTAAAAAATGAAAAGAAAAGAAAATGGAGAAAATAAAAGGAAAGCGAAAGAACAGTTGAGGTTCAAAATTTGGAAAGCTGTCATGTTGATTATGGTTGGCTAAACTTTTTCCTTTTGGAAATATCCATTCCATTCACCACAGAACTTTCCTTCTCGCTTCTTTTCCATCCAATCTGCTATCACTTTGCTTTTGTATCTATAAAATTACATTTGTATTATTTTCACTAATATGACAGTACATAAGTTAAATGTTAAATTGTCATCTTTCATTCCCATCTTCACATGCAGAAATGCAGTCTATGTTATCTCTCGTCTCTTATTCGTTCAATTAATTAGACTGGTAATGAGCTAAATTTTGACATTGTTATTTTCTTGGCACCCTTTATCTTCATAATCATTTTTTCACTTTCGTACATACCGCATGAATTGATTTCGTCTTTTTATTACTTCCTATTGCCATTGTCCAACTACTTTCATTATGAAATTACGTACGGTTAGATGTTGTGACTTTAGTTTTAGATCAATTAGAAATATTGTCTCTATTACTATCGAGGCAAGGTTGTGTACATCCGACTTTACCATGCTTGCATGGAACCTTCTTATGTATTGAGGTAATGTTGTTGTTGTTGTTGTTGTTATTGTTGTTTTTGTTGTGTTTTCTCTACAGTCAAATGCATTGAGAATTCTCTAAAATCAGTACAAAAAGTCGAATGTCACCTTGAACTATTGAAATTTATAACTAGTCACCTGAACTTGATAAAAGTGCATTAATTCACTCTCCATATTACATGTCGACTTTTGAATTATTTGACTTTTCAAATTTCATTTTTTGAATTTTATTCCTATAAACGTGGCAATATGGATGCGTGAACTTTTGCACTTTTGTTAAGTTCAGAGAGCTTAATTGAACCTTTTAAAATTTTAGTGAAACATCTGGCTTTTCATGTCAAATATGAAGAACAAATGATGTATTCGACTATTTTTTTTATTTACACAGGTTTTATTTAACTAACCAACCAACCTTTAATATCATGCCGGATGATATGGACTAAAGGATCATCTGGCATCATGCAATTATATCTCGAACCAAATGTTCATTAATATCAAGTACAATATCTCGTTTGAATGTTGTTTAAAGTGTGAGCTTTGCTCCACCTCTTTCTTGATTTTAGCATTAAATTTTCACATTTTCTAACTGGAGCGTATAGATATCTACTTATAAGTATTAAAAAAATAACAAAGCTATTATATAAAAAATAGTTTTCATATAGCCTATATACTGGGCATTATTTATGTGTATATACATATATCTTCAACATTTTGTACAGGTAAAAGATTAAATCTTTAATAGTATAGTGTAATAAAGAGGATATGGAAGGAAGTAAAGTGCGGTAACTCAATTAAGAGAAAGGACAAATGAGATTGGTTTGAAGTATCGGATATCGATGCTAATTGTGAAATTTTCAAGCAACTCTAAAGCTTATGTATTGGTTCTGACGTTTCGATTTTATTTATACGCGCTTCGTCGTTTGTTTCTATATTTCCTCTTTCACTTGTGCATACATACACATATTTATTTACCCTTATATGGGAAATTACACGCACAGTATAATATTATAAAATATTTACATAAAAAGTACTTAACTAATTATATTCTCATTCCTTAATTTATCTAAATTCTAGATCTCACTCAGTACGTTCCTCAACTTTACTCCTGTTCACTCTTTCTTTTCCTTCTCCCTCAAATTTCACCGGAAATCTCGCCGGTCTGAATCACCGTCGGACTGCCCGTCGCCTCCTCCTTCTCCCTCGGATCCCGCAACCGTCGCTGCCTCCTTCTTCCTCAGATCTCGCCAGAGCCTGCACTATCTGTTACCGGGAAACATCAGATCTGCTTTCTCCCACTCACGCCATTAAGATCCGAACCACCACTGGACTGTCGTCGCCTCCTCCTTCTCTCTCAGATCTCGCCGCCGCCTCCTTCTCCATCAGATCCCGCCGGAGCCTACATTGTCCGTCATCGGGAAACACCAGATCTGCTTTCTCCCACCCACCAGATCTATTCATGTTTCATTTTTTCTCTTTTCCATCGATTTTGTGTTAGATCTGGTCTTATATCCTGGATATATCGGGTTATATCCAGGATATAACACGTTATATCCAGGATATATCCTTGATATATGGTGTTATATCCTAGATATATCAATGATATATTATATCTAGGATATATCGTGTTAATTGAAACTTTTAGTTAGTGTTGAGTGTAATTAATTTAGTTGTTTGGTCAGTGGATAGGATGGTTTTGCTAGGCTGAGTGTTTGACCGAAATACATGTTTCATATTGGTTAGCCCATGTAAGTTACCCTACAATTTATCCATCAAATCCTCTTTTACAATGGCTCAATTAGAGGTCAGTATTTGGTGGAAACCAAGTCATATCAATCTAAATTTAATAAATTTATTGGTTTTATTTTATTCAAACCAAACTGAATAACAACAAAATCAAATTTAACTCAATCTAAATAAATAATTTAGTTTTGTTAAAAAAACCAATTCAGTTCAAATTAATATCTAACAAATACCAAATTCACGTAAAAGTGGGTCTGGTGGTAGCTAACAAGAGCAAAGAGTTAAAGAGAAGAAAATTTCATATTAAACTTTAGTTGAGGACTAATAACACAATAAAAGATAATTGACTCACGATTTGGTTAAGGCCTAAAAGAGACTCAGAAACACACTCATATCGTAAAACCCGGCATAGAGGAATAAATACAATGGGATGATGTGGCCCAATGACACAGAGTAATCATTGGAGATGACACGGCATAACTGTCTCACCATGCTTTCCCCACCTGCGCGAGATTTCTGCGAGTCAAGGAACACTGCATAATAAAGGTTTCTCCATCTCTACATAAGAATGGTATGAGGAGAAAAGAGTTATTACATTCTCATTATTCTTATGCTCTTGTCTAGTGATTGCAAGTCGTTGAATGACTCAATTGTATGGCATGTTAGACTAGGTCGTGTTCATTATAATATACTAATGAATATGTTAAAAATGAGTCTTGTACCCGTTATTGACATGAATCAGGAAAAATGTAAGACTTGCATGTTGACCAGAATCATTAGGAAGCCTTTCAAGGATGTCAGTAGGATTTACATTTCCTTAGAGTTAATTCATAGTAATTTGTGTGACTTTCATTCGACCCCACTGTTAGGAAATAAAAAGTGTGTTGTTACTTTTATTGATGATGCTTCTAAATTATGTTATGTGTATTTGATGCAATGCTAAGGATGTAGCTTTTGATAAATTTAAAATCTGCAAGAGTGAAGTAGAGTTACATCATGGTAGTCTGATTAAAAGTTTGTGTACTGATAGAGGAGGTGAGTACTACGATCCAACATTTTTCAAATCCACCGGAATATTACACCAAACTACAGTTCCTTACACACTACAACAAAATGGTTAGGCAAAAAGAAAAAATTGAACCTTGAAAGAAATGGTTTCAGATTGTCCTATTTAAGATTATGTGAGCGAGGAACTCAACTATTAGGTTGTTGATAGCACTAGCGACTATACACAATCTTGTAATTCGTCAAATGGATATCAAAATTGCATTTCTAAATGGTGAATTGGATGAGGAGATTTATATGAAACAACTAGAATGATTCGTTATGTCAAGTTGTGAGAACAAGGTGTGCAAATTGAAAAAATTATTGTAGGGACTGAAACAAGCACCAAGAGTTTAGCATCTGAAGTATGATGATGTGGTTTTGTCTAATGGCTTTATTATCTACTAAGCGGACAAGTGTGTATGTAGCAAGTTTGATGCTTATGGTAAAGGAGTTATAATTTGCTTATATGTAGATGACAGGTTGATATAATGAAGAAATTTTTGTCATCTAGTTTTTTTTAGTAGTAAAGAGGTATTTTGCCTAAATTGTTGATTGTGGGGCTTGAACCCACAACCTCACACTTGTTGAATTTCCTAACAAAGTGTGGTGGTCACTAGACTAAGTCTAATGGTTTGTCATCTGTTTTAAAATAAAAGATATGAGAGAGGTTGAAGTGATTCTTGGTATAAGAATCAAGAGGAAGCATAATGTTATTCAAACTTCTCGATCACATTATATTGGAAAGATTTTGAATAAATTTAATCTCAAAATTGTTCTTCGATTAGTAATCTTATGAATCTTTGCCTCAAACCTTTTTTGAATAAGGGTGTTGCGGTATCGCAACTGAAATACTCTAGAACTATAGGTAGTCTAATGTATGCCATGATTAGTACTAGGCCTGATATAACTTATGCTATTGGAAAACTTAGTAGATATACTAGTAATCTTAGTTTTGTTCATTGGCAAGCATTGAGTTGAGTGTTCGGGTATTTGAAAGGAACTAAGGGTTATGGTTTGACCTATTTGAAATTTCCTTCGATTTTTTAATAGTATTCAGATGCTAGTTATATTTCAAATGAGGAAGATAGTTCTTTTACAAATGGATGGATATTTCTTCTTGGGAGATGTGCTCTCTCTTGGGTATCAAAGAAACAAACTTGTATGACTAATTCAACAATGTAATGTGAATTTATAGCTTTAGCAACTGCTGACAAAAAAATGAATGACTGAGAGATCTTGTGTTTGATATTCTGTTATGGCCTAAACTAGTATCACCCATATCTACTAGTATCACCTAAATAGTAGTTAATAAATTGTGGGCTAAATTAAAAAAAATACCTTGAGGTTTTACTAATTTCCTGAGGTATTGTTTTGGTAAAAAGAGTTCTGAGGTTTCCAAAATTTTTCAAATAGAGGACTCTTAATATTAAATTATGTTAAAAAAGTGGGTAATCTTATTTATTTTCTTATGAATTTTTCAATGATTATTAAACATACAATACACAATATAGATAAATTTTATAATTTTTTTATTAGTTTAGATATTTTTTAAAATTAAATTATGATAATAAACTTTAAAAAATTATAAAAAAATAAAAGAATCATCCGAAAAATACTCAAATCCGACAAAAAATATTTAAACAACAAGATTTATTTATTAGAATATTGAATTATTTGAAATAATTAATGTAACATCACTTTTCCGAAACAGGAGACCTTTTTAAAAAAAATTAGAAATCTCAGGACCCTTTTTACCAAAAAAAAAAAATTATCCCGACCCCTTTTACAAAGGAATGAAACTTCAGAGTACTTCTTGAAATTTATCCTAAATTTTGTTAATAAATTGTAGTGGATCCATAGTCCTGCTATAAATTTCCTATATACTTGTAGTAGTCTTGTTTCAGATTTATATGTAAACCTATAACAGAATTATAGTCATGTCGTCATAAGTCTTGTATAGAACTACTATAAAGCCATGTATGGAACTACTATAGAACTATAATAGTTTTGAAGTCCCACGATAGACCTTCTATAAAACTATAGTTGGTGGAGATCTATGGTAGAAATATAGTTAACAAATTTTGTAAGTTAATTATTGCAAAACTAAAAGTTAACTCGCTATAACTGCTATATTTTTTGTTCAATCTTGCTTATCCAACTAAAGAAATATAGTTGTAACTCGAGCAAACAATATCCATATTTAGTCATGTTATAGAACTTAACTTTTTTTTTAATTATAGGAGGAATATAATTCCAATCCAATATATCAAATACAAACACCGGACTATAGGAAGACGACGTACATGTTACGGTTAACTTATGCAAAAAAAACCGATAAAAATAAATGTACACAAAAACTCCAAAGCTTTAAGTCTAGGAAAATGGCAGGTTAAGGGAGGACAAAGTAAAGGGGAGTTAAAGAGAGTTATTTATATGGATTTGTAGGTTGGTTGAGAGTCATAGAGCACCAATTTTTTTTTAGGGAAAAAGTGTAGATTAAAACGGCGACAAAAGATGGGCAACACAGCTGGGTGGTTCAGAAGACCATTCCTCTGTTATCTCATCCAAAAACACTGACCTGGCTAAAGTATGAGCCACAATATTAGCTTGCCTGTTCACAAAACTAAAAACAACAGAAGAAAATGAACTAGCCAAAAGTCTACACTCTCCAATAATCTCAGCAACGTACGAATAGCCAAGCTCAACATGAGTTAAAGCTCGAAAAAGGACAAATTGTCCACTTCCAAAATGACATGACCGATCCCGATTCTTTTTAGCCATGAAAGCGCCTCACGAACCGACAGAGCTTCCACTTCTAAGATGGAAATATGGGACGGCAAGGATCCAAACTTTGCAGCAACGAAAGAGCTTCCTGCGTTTCTAGCCAAAGCGCCAAAACAAATCGCCTCACCATCACAAAAAGTAGCTGCATCAGTATTGCATTTGATGAAAGGCACCCCTGGAGGCTCCCAATCCGAGATCGCCACATAACTCTACTCCCCCGACCCAACCTGAACGTCAGCCTCAGCCACCCCTGTATGCATATTTCCTCGCTTGGTCTCTGTCGCGAGCTCCTCTCGCGTACCTGGATACCCATCTGTAGCAGTAGCGCACCCTACCCGTCCAAGGATTTCCATCCCGCCAAAGCCATGTGGTGAACCGAGTGAGGGCTGGTATACACCGCATTCCACACCTGTTTGTTCCTGGCAGTCCATATAGCCCACAAAATAGAAAAGACATGGTGAATAAATTGGATAGATTTAGTTCTCAACCACAGCTCTAACACATCCACCACCGACACATGACTAGCAAAAGACAGAGAAGAATCAAACAAAGACCACACAACATGAGCAAAAGTGCACTAAAAAACACATGTTCTGCAGATTCTTCCTGAAGAAGACAGTTCGGGTAGAAAGAGTGATCGATAGCACACCGACGGTATAAGTTTCCTCTAACCGGTAAAATGTCGACAATAATGCGCCAAATAAAATTTTGTAGTCTTAGTGTAATAAGCAAATTCCACAGCTTGTTCCACGTGAAACTACAAATAGGTAACTCAGAATTACACGCCACAGACAAGAAACAGTATGCCGACTTAACCGGATATACCCCATTGCTCTCACCATGCCAGAATACATCATCTTCCCTACCCTCCAAGGGTAAAGGAGTATGCAAAATGAGCTGGGCCTCATGATGGTCAAAAAGTAAATTAACCAACTGATTGTCCCAATTACCATTTCGAATTAGCGTACTAACTGTTTGCCCCTCGAGAGGCAACGTTCCATTGCCTTCCAAAACCTTTTTTATCACGACCGAAAACCCATGCATCCCTCACCAGCTCCACATTATTTCCGTTACCGACCCGCCACCTTAACTGGCTACGTAAAAAGGCAATCGAAGAGTGAATGCTCCTCCAAACATAGCTCGGATTATTAGAGATTTCAGCATTGATGACCGAACCCTCTTTAAAGTAGCGGGCACCAAAAAATTTACTGACAAACGAGTTAGGGGCAATCAGAAATCTCCAAACTTGCTTAGCTAGCAAAGCTGTATTGAAATCCTCGATGTTCCTAAAACCCATACCACTGTGAGTCTTGGGACGACACAAAAGCTCCCATCTTTGCCAATGAATCCATCTCCTATCACCATTATTAGATGCCCACCAAAAAGAATTCAGCATCTTATGAATCAAATCACAGAGGCCCGCCGGTAGCCTGAAGAGGGACATCGCATAAGTAGGAATAGACTGAAAAACTGCCTTTATAAGAACCTCTCTTCCACCCCAACTGAGGCACTTATTCTTCCAAGTGTTAATCTGTTTCCAAATACGATCACGGATAAACCCGAAAGAAGCAATCCGACTACGGCCCACAGACATCGGCATACCCAAATAAGACGAAGTAGCATTGGCTTAGGTAACTTTTAAAAAGTCACAAATAACCTGCTTGTAAGTCACCTCCAGATTTCTGCTAAAAGATATAGAAGATTTCTGGAAGTTCACCTTTTGACCCAAGGCCCGCTCATACTCCTCTAACACACCTTTAATACGGCTGCACTCAATAAGAGTAGAACGAAAGAACAAATACGAATCATCAGCAAAGAAGAGATGCGAAATTTCAGGAGCACCTCGAGCAATCGTACAACCGTGAATTTGGCCACTATGTTGCAGATTCTGAAGAGCATCCGAAAGCCCCTGAGCACACAGAATAAACAAATATGGCGATATAGGGCCCCCCTGCCTGAGCCCTCTCGTCGGAATAATACTACCAAATCAGCGGCCACTAGAGCAAAGAGAGTAAGAGACCGAAGATAAACACATCATCATCCAATTGACCCATCGAGGGTGAAAACCCATTCGGTCAAGAACAGCCCGAACATAACCCCATTTTATGCGATCATAGGCTTTTGCCATATCCAACTTCAGCGCAACCATGCCATCAACCCCGGAAGATTTCCGATGCAAAAAGTGCCCAACTTCATAAGCAATCAAGACATTATCCGTAATGGACCGACCAGGAATAAAGGCACTCTGATTTTCAGAGATGAGATGGTGCAAGGTACGCTTCAACTGATTAGCTAAAACTTTAGAAATAACTCCATATACCACATTGCACAGAGCTATAGGTCTGAAATCAGTGATTCTCAATGCATTCTTAATTTTGGGAATAAGCACAATGTTAGAAAGATGCATATCACAGGGCAAAGCACAATCAGAAAGCACACGAATTACAAAATCACAGAACTCATCACCAATAATATCCCAATAAGACTGGTAAAAACCTGGATTGAAGCCATCAGGTCCTGGAGCCTTATCCAGATGCATAGAAAACAGGGCCGCTTTGATCTCATCTTTTGTAAAACGCCCAATCAGCTCTGTATTTTGCTCCTCTGATATCCTGCTCGAAATGGCCTCCACAAAGCCCAACTGCAAGGCACCTGCGGTCTCAAAAAGCTCCTGGTAAAAACCCGTAACATGCTCCTCCAACCCTGCACCCCACTCAATCTTACGGTCAGAAGAATCCAATAGATAATCGATTCTCTTATTCCTACGCCTCGAAGAAGTATAATTGTGAAAATAACGTGTGTTATTATCACCATTCTGCAGCCATAATGCCTTACTCCTCTACTTCCAAAAAATCTCTTTTGCCCTGTATGTCGCAGCCAAGTCTTTCCTGGCCTTCAAGTACCGCCCCATAGCCTCTTGATCACGACAATGCCGGTTTGCCTTAATAATCCACCTGCAATTCTCAATCTCCACTTTGAAATCGTTTCCAGCCCCTCTCTTCCACACTAACAGCTCATTCGAAAGATTCTGAAGCTTCTGCATCACAGTTTCTCTATTCGACGCCCAAAAGGATTGAATAAGCTCCCGACAGCTCGAATTCAATCTCCACTCGTTGCTAAATCTGAAAACCGACGGTTCAATCTGGTTCCCACGATCTAACTTGAGAACAATGGCATCATGGTCACTTGTAGCCATAATCTCGTGAGTGAGCGCATATCTTGGAAAAGCAGTGCACCACTTCTCATTCGCCAAACCACGATCCAACCTCTCTTTAATAACAACACTCCCATCACGGGATCGGCTCCAAGTAAACGGGTATCCAGTGAAGCCCAAATCTGATAAGCAACAATCATGGATAGCTTCTTGAAAATCGGTAATAAGTTGATGTGGATGAGGCTCACCACCCCACTGTTCCTCGATATGAAGGATCTCATTAAAGTCCCCTAAAAGCACCCACGCCACTCTCTCTCTCTGTGTTTGCTAACCGACGAAGCAATGACCAAGACAAATGGCGCAAATGTCTTTTAGGATGCCCATAAAAACCCGTAAGCGACCACCGATTCCCTCCAAACACCACATCTACATCAATATGAAAAATATTGAAACTCCTCAATGACACATCTATCATCGTGTCCCACAACAAAGCCAAACCACCGCCCGAGTTATCACT
The DNA here is from genome assembly GCA_948291685.1 of Euphorbia celastroides. Taxonomy (NCBI): domain Eukaryota; kingdom Viridiplantae; phylum Streptophyta; class Magnoliopsida; order Malpighiales; family Euphorbiaceae; genus Euphorbia; species Euphorbia celastroides. The sequence continues at coordinate 9,857 of CAOJBJ012511567.1, forward strand.
CTGAACAAAAAAAGACCGCAGCAAACCCAACTCTCTCCCCAATTTCTTAATCCACCCCCTAGAGCATCGAACCTCCGACAAGAAAACCATAATCAGACGAGTTCGGGACACAATGCTCTTTAACTCTTGAACTGTTGCCGCCGGGCCCAAGCCGCAACAATTCCAGCTAAGGAGACTTATGATGATCGGCGGGTCTGGGACTCGCCAGAACCCGCCTCCAAGGCTAAAAAAGACCCGTCC
>CAOJBJ012511950.1:0-10390 GCA_948291685.1 Euphorbia celastroides
GAAGCCAATGAATACTATTTGTGATGAGTAATTGTAGATAGTGACACTTTATCTGTTAATAATAAATCCACAAATAATAATTTTTTTAATCAGAAAGGATTATTACAATGTGGCATACTATTGTCAACCTACTCTCTTCCAATTATATCAATTGCCAATTGGTCATACATATATGATATAAGATTGTGGCCGAAACCTTGTTCTTTTGGACACAATTCAATTTTGTTATACTATAAGATTTAAGAGAAAAAAAATTGCTTGTAAAATTATTCTATACATATGATCGAGAGTCTATGTACATTCAACTGTTAAGAATAGAACCGATAACACTGTAAAAAAACGAAAAACATGTGAAATTCGAGTAAAATGTAATTGTGGTGTATTAAAGAAAAATTGAGACAATAATATTAAACATGTGGATCTCATATTTGGAGAAGAACATATAAATGAAATTGAATCCTTAATTTGTTGTTCTTATCTACTTTACCCTTTAGCTTATCAACATGTATAATGGAAGCAATTCTGTTGGGCCTAATCTGGGCCCATCTTGAAATTTAAGCAGAACGAAGACAAATGCCCTTCAATAAATATGCTACAATTGGGCTCGCCAAGGCCCAACTTATGCAGTCCTAACTGTACGATATACAATTACAAACACACCCTTACAAAATCAATGTACTTTGGTTGTTATCACAGAAATTGAGTATTCTTTCTGGGAGTAGATGGATAATTCAATATTAAGTAATAAAATATAACCAAACGAAAAATAATACAAGCTTAAAATATATAGAAAGGGGATATGTGTTTGCAGCTTGTAATGAAATTGACACATCAACGAACATCAGATAATGATAGCTACACATCGATGCATAATTTGCTATAGTTTTCTTATTAATGCCAGCTTCACAAATAATCTAAATCCTTTTATGAAATATTTTATTTACTTCGTTATCATCCGCAAAACTATTGCTTTCCATTTAGAACAAATAAACCGTAGCACGGATCAACAACTAGACTGGAGAAATTCACCACAAATGTTAAATTACTCCCGATCTAAAAGTTCGTCCGTCCTTTATTTAAGAGCGTAATTATTATTACCAAATGAAAAAAATAAGAATTTTCCTTTCCACTGCATCTTGTCGGATCCGGTTTATCATTTATCGAAGCATCAGTGTTAACCTTTCTCCAACTAATAAGTGGAGGATTCCAACAATCCTATATAATTTTGGAATTTAATTCGATTCTGTTTTGTCAATTCAATTGAATTTAGTGCAAACATTGTTTTGTATTTTTTTTTCCTTATTTGAAAATTCTAGCAGGAGAAGCCAATATTTTTCACCGGATCACAAAATAACACATGCATGAACCAAAGAATCCCATTTATATATAATGTACTTTCTTTGCCAGAATTAGATTCCTATTCGTCAACTATTATAAGTAAGAGCATTCATTCATCTTCCCAAATCTTGTTACATTAATTAGATTGGCTACATAAATCAAATAGTAACAAATAACAATAATAATAATGATAATACAAATCACTAACCAATATCCTTATGATAATAAACAAACAAAGTCACTATACATTTCTTTTTCTTAACCTCAACCATTAAGAGATGATCACCTATTTATTTAAGTACATTTTCAATAAATCATTAGAAAAACACGATTGAATAAAAATACCGTTAATTTTTATTGTTATTTTCACTTGATTATACCCCATGTGGCATACCAACACATACAAATTCACTAAGTCCTAGCTAGAACAAGAGGCGACGGTGACATTGGAGAACGAGGAGACATAACAAAATCATCGTATATTCTCGATGAAAAACTGTTGAGTTTCATACTTCCTTGCCAGCACAATTTCATCTTCGGCTTCATTGCCTCCTTGTGTTGAGCCATGAAAGCCCCGATCCTCGATAAAGCTTCATTCATGGTCCCATCATCCATATTTGCAAAGCAAACCCTAAACCAACCCGGCTCAACACAATGAAAAGAAGAACCGGGCGACACATTAAGCTTCACATCCTTAATGATCATTCTCCATAGTGCAATTTCGCCGTCCACACTACTTTCTTTAAGCAACGGGCGCAAATCCATCCATAAGAATAACCCCGCATTGCTTGTATTCAAACACTTAATCCCCTCTCGAGCAAGTCCAACGTTGAAATCGGTATACCTCTTAGCTAACCTCCTTTTGCTTTCATTGATGAATTTATTGACAAATTCATCGTCGGATAACATCGACGCAATTAGGTATTGGGTTTGAGTTGAAACCAACCCGAAACTCGACATTTTTCTTGCACAATTGACAACCGAGTCGTTGTAAGAGTAGACAATACCGATCCTAAACCCAGGAAATCCCATGTCTTTGGAGAGGCTATAGACAATGTGGATAAGGTCAAGATTGCATTCTACTTCTTCAATTACCTCGGCAATGCTGACAAAATCTGGTTGGCAGAAAACGGTGGCAGCATAGATTTCGTCACAAATGAGATGGATGTTTTTCTCGTTGATGAAATCAACAATGTCTTTTAGGGTTTCTTTGTCTAAGATTGTGCCCAATGGATTTGAAGGGTTTGTGAGAAGTAGGCCTTTTACTCTAATGTTGTCACATTCTGCCATTTCATAAGCATATTCCAATGCTTCTCTTGTTACTTTGAATTGGTTGTAGCTTTCACAATCCACTGGGACCAATCGAACTCCTGTTCTCCATCTCAAGTCTCTATCAAATCTGAAAAGCACAAAGTAAAATTTAATTTCTTCACTAGGATGAGGATCAGTTATATCAATAATACTTTCAGGTAAATGTCCATTTTCAGTTAATGTGTACTCATTTAGGTCTTTAAATAAGATTAGCTATAATGTTCAAGCTATACTAGAATGTCCCCATGACTATATTATATTTAGTGTAGGAGTGGCTTTATTAATTTTATTGTAGTTCATGCAATATGAGGGTCTACTTATAAGATTATAAGAAATTATTTTTATTCATTAAATTTGTAATTATTTAGTATATAATAGGTTTGCTAGGTTAAAGAAATTGAGTAATACTAATATAAAAAATAACTTTTTGGAAATATGAAATGCTTCTATTTGACTTTCATATGGCCCACCAATAATACAGCCTGTATTGATAGCAAAAGAAATTGAGAAATTTGCCAATTCAAATTTCAAACAGACAACTTACTCGTAGAGAAAGAGATGACTGAACAGAGACTTGCATAACTCTTTTTAAATAGATGTTGACAATTTAAAATGTTTGACTTCTTGGCTAGTTAATTGACTTAAATATTTTGGAATATTTAAAGGTTTTCTTTTTCATGTCTGCCCTTTTGTTTATAAGAGAGTTTAGTGGACTGCATTGATTCATGGGTAGCTAAATTAGGTAGAAAACAGAATGACACAAAATGTCAAACTTGTGCTTATGACTAGACTTTTTCATCAAAGATAACAATTCCATGTAACTAATCTCGTATATATTATTCAAAATAAATACGAAAATGAAGAATGAAATTTATTTAATTACCCTGGATAATATGGAGTAGGCACTAGAAAAGCTTCGCCGGGATCGGCTAAACAAAAGGCCACCATTTCATGAGCTCCGGTGGCTCCTCCGCTCATCACGATTCGGTCCGGGTCAAATGTTACTCTATTTCCTCTCGCTTTTCCCATAAAACTCGCTACCGCCTATATATAAAAAACGGTAAAGATCAATTATTTGTTTAGCGAGAATCGAATTGATATATAACCGAAAAAAATTAGAAAAGTAAGAATTGATTCAATGTTGTTACCTTTCTGAATTCAGGCAGGCCATGGTAATCTTGGAAAATTGCTATATCTTTGAATTCATCGGCTCCTTCAGCAGTGCAAATAGAGGCTTTTGGGTTGCTTTTTACCCATTCTTGAACCAAGTCAAAGCAAAGCTGCAATTCGTCAAACAATTAAATCTTAAGTTAGCAAGCATTAATGAATTTAACAACTTGGACAAGAAACCTGTAGGTATAACATAACTGAATTAGTTGATTATAACTAAACTAGTTTATTGAAAATAAAGCATAGTACGAGAAATATTGCTATAATTAACTGTAAGAACAATTGCAACATGGAAAAATTTTGACTGCCAAAAAAATATACAGTATTATCATTCAATAATTGTTGCATCCGTTAAAAACTACAACATTTCATAATTTTTTATGCTCTTTGCAGCAGAAGATTGTGAATTTAATTAGTTAAATATTAAAGCCAATTATACCTGATTTTCTGCAAGACCCATCTGAATAACACCTGTGGGATTCTTAGTGGGATGATAAGGGTTGTTATCGTACGCTTTCCACCCATCAAAATACGACGAGTTCTCGCCGTGGCCGTCGCCGGTGGCTATTTTTGACAACAATTGATTGTTCAGCTTGAACACCATTTTTAAGTAATTAGTCAATAAATATTATAATAATGTATTGAGAGAGAGGGAGAAGGATTTGTTGTTTAATTAGCAGGCGTAAATGCAGGGAGAAAAAGAGGTGGTAGTTGTTGAACGAATTAAATAGACAAGATTACGGAAATGAGGATGTGTAAAGCTGAGAAATGAAGTGGGTTTTTGTAATGATTATTGAAGTATATATATAGGGGAGGAAACAAGAAAAAAAGTCCAAAATAATTAAATAATTATAAAAAAAAACAGGTTGGCTTCCATTCACGGTGGCTGAGATGTTTCCTTGTGTGCTTTTTTCCGATTTTTTTAGAATGAAGGTTCTGTGAAGGATCAATACTGATATTATTCTCAATGACATGTTTGGTGAGATTTTGTTTTGCACTTTTAGTTTATATTTCTTCTCCAATTTGTTGAATTAATTTCATGTTGGATGACAACCCAATATTTAGTCGAATTGTCCAGCATTATTATGTGAAAAGATTTTTTTTAAGGTATTGACAGTGTACGTAGGTTTATGGTGCCTTTTGTAGTAAAAAAAAAATATTTTTACAAATTGATAGTGTCATAAGTAACAAAATTTTATATTACTCAATTTTCTCTTAATAAACTAGGTGCAATGAAATGCATCAAAATTTTAGTAAAACATTCTAATTTCGTAAATTGGTGAATGGATTTGAGGGTAGTTAGACACCATAAACGGCAGTAGATTTAATTCGATATAAATTCAATCACGCATTCATGCAGTAACAAAAGATTATTCGTAATGAATTAGTTACTTTCAAGTGCCGGTTATATATTTGATGTGATTTTATTTCTAATATATATTAATAACAACTTTTTAAACAAAAAGTTAAAAAAACCTTCAGTGTAATATGTGTGTACATATATATAAATATATGTGAAACACTAAATTTCATTCTATGAATGGTAGGTTTTCAATTAAATATTTATGTTACCGGAAAACATAGTATAGTCTTGAGCTAATTAGATGTTGAATTCCTAAATAAGCGAAAAAACAACAAAATGGCATCCAATCTAATTCACTTGGTTAGACCAAAATTCCATGCCATATTGTGTCAAATTCAAGGTTGATGACTGTCAGTTAGAATAGTTGAAGTTTAAATATTTGACTGCAATCTCCGATACCACACAATCGTAGACTATTGTATATTGACCAAAGTAATTGAATTTTAAAACTCATAAATTTAATTTCCACTTGCTTCTCACTTTAGAATATTCACCTGAGGAAACGATTCCTATTCATATTTGTGGCCTGCCACGTGTCACAAAATCATATTATATATTTTAATCTGGTTACTATTTGACACGTTAATACTAATTGTGCAATGACCGATACCAGTAAAAAGTAATTTAAGAATCTTCCACCCTAGCATTTTCACGTTTCCTTCCCGTTTCGAAAACCAAAACTTGTGAAAATCAGTAAAAACCGTTTTGGATCTGTTTCTGTAAATAACAAAAATTACAAACATATTTTAGAAAAATTGTTTTCAATAAATTATTCCCAATTTCGACGATCCCCAATACCAAAGAAAGAGTTCGGGAATTACTAAATATGGGGCTATAGGGGTGCATTCAATCGTCAAAAAAGAAGATTTAATTGAGTATCGGGGAGTCAAAGAATTTAAGTCAAAATACCAAATTTTTTTTTATCACCCATTAAATTGAAATTTCTTCCCAAAATTAATACTCTTAATTAACATTTCTTTAACTCATTCATGTTTTCTTACATAATTTAATCATATTTCTTTTATTTATAAAGAACAAAATCATATAAATGCATATTAATAATTTTAATATTTATAAATATATCTCTACATTTTTTATTAATTACGTGTTTCCTCATAGTTTCCTATCCTATACTTTTTAAAAATGACGTTTTCGGTGTTCATTTCTATTTCCGTGCTTCCTAGAAGTATTAATCCCTAAAACTAATGAACATTAACTTTTAACGAATAACCTCGTAGGTTCCTCAACGTTTGAAAAGTGCATTTCATAGCTCCTTCAACTTTCAAAGTGATCTTATAGGTCCCCAAAATTAAACTACCAAAAGTCGTCATGAGATACACTTTTGAAAGTTTGCTATAAGTTACAGATAAACAAATATTACATGACGATGGTTAATATCATAATTTTCATAAATGAATGATAATCACTCCTATAATTTTTTTGAAAGCTTACGCTCCACAGATCGTCTACCTATAAAATTATTTATTGGTATTTGACTCGAGAGACAGTGCTAGAATTCTTATTCTTCTAAAATAGTATCTCATAATGTCTTTCTTTATAGGCATAATTAGTTTGCATCTTCTAAAAAGGTTCTATTACGGGAAATTCTCTATAAAAAAGTGTGAAGATCGTTTACGTTGTTCGTGCATATCAGATTTCAATTGCTATTGCAATAGTTATTGTAATATCTTTTTGTGATTGATTCCAATTGCTATAGCCTATAGGAATTGCAATTGTTATTGTAATAGTGTTTGTGTGATTGATGATATCTTTTCACATTTTAAATAAGAATAATATTGTATCTGTGGCCTTCTATTTTCACTATTACCGTTACAAAAAAAAAGAAGCATTAGAATTTATTGTCAACTACTCCTATCAGAAATAGGTTCGACTACAGGTTTGAATCATAGTACATGGTTTCATCAAAGTGTAAGATTTTTCCGATCTAAATAAACTAAAGCAGGTTTAACATGACAAAGAATAAGCTCGACATGTTCTATTCGATATGAGCAGGAGAAGAACCCAATTTATTTTTTGAAGAAATAAAAAAACTAAATAAAAACCAAGTTGAGATGATCATCTCGACTTGGTTTTGATTTAGTTTCGGATCAACCCCTTTTCGTAATCCAAAGATCTGACCATAACCCAAGAAACTGAAGTTTCATTAATTTTCCGTTTTTATTAAGAGTTCTTATGTGTTTCTACGCCCTTTACAACCTTGAAAATGAATAAATTTCTTTTCTTAAGAACACGTACAAAATTCGACACTAAAAACAGAAAATGGTAACCCCACCACTAATATGTTGTTTGATTTTGAATATACAACATACACTTTTAGAGAAGTTTCCTAAACTTCAATTTCAATGAAAAAAAATATAAAAAAAATAAGCAAATACTCACTGACCAATATTTATTATACGTATTTGAGTCGATCTTCAAATAATTTGGACAGTTCTCCAACTTTAACATTAAATTTCAGTACTTCAGCTGACTGGTCTCAATCGTGCCTACGTGGCTTAATATAAATAATCAATAGAAAATCGTTTGTTTTTTCGGATACGGATTGTATTATGTGGGTACGCACTCGTATACTTGTCTCATCTGACAATATTAGTGATACTTAATACCTTAATAATGGAGTAACATATAATCGGTTCACTGATTAGAAATTTAATATAATAGAATTTCAAACTGGATAGTAATCAAGTTTTTAGGTCTATCCAGCTATATTTTGATCGTTTCTTATCATTTAATGCCAGAAATTGAAAGTAAAAGATAAGAATTCGTACATTTTCTTTGTTCGGAACTGTAAAACTCAAAAAAATGGATGCAAATTAAATTAAATACTGATTTGTAGTCTTTCAAAATGTAGCCATTTTCTATAATTTTTGCGAAATATTAGAACATTTTAAGTAGATTGTCTATTCTTGTTATAGTTTTGGCATATAAATAAGAATAAACAATAAACTAAAAAATGTTGCTACATTATATAATCTATTTTCTCTTTACTGGATAATTTGACACAATAAATATAGACTATAGTCTATTTGATCTTCTACATGTAGACAATCAAATAGAAATACATGTCATTAAACTAATTATTATTTAATTACACTTTTGTAAGAAACTTTTCTTATAGGTACAATTATAAATATATTATTATTATTATTATTATTATTATTATTATTATTATAAATTTTTACATCAATGGACTAGTTAGTGTAACACATTTTTTGAAATTACATTGTCTATTTTTAAGGCTATTGAAATGACATTAATATTTTAGTCTATTTCATGTGACCCATAAACATGTCTCCACTATGCTCCTATATTTAAAAGAAAAAAAATCAAAGTTACAACATTGATTGAATTCTCTTTTTCTAGGAAATAATTCATTGTATTTCAAGAATTATAGCAAGAATTACTAAATGTTGATTAACGTGATAAAACACATCAGTATCTTTTCAGGAAATAGAAGTTCAATATTTTATGCAAAAAGATTATTAATCTATATTAATACAATATATTATTGATATTAATATGAATATCAATGATCTAAAATTCTTTACTATTTCCGAACCCTACAATAGTTATTGAATTCCGAGCTACATCAATGATCTAAAATTCTTTACTATTTCCGAACCCTACAATAGTTATTGAATTCCGCGTGTAGCTCGTATTAGAAGTGTGTTTGAGATTTGTAATATAAATAAATGAATAATTTTCGTATATTTACATTCCTATCAACATCCTTATGTGTCCCCTGCCATTTATGTATAACATGTCGTAGTTAACTATTTTCAACTTTATTTCTCATTGACCTTAGCTTCGTGAGACCTAAATTTTTTTATACCAATAGCGTTCGAGTATAGAAATTCTGATTAAAAATGCGTACGAATGTACCTTTGTCAAAGAGCATTATATATTTATAAGATAAAGTAGAATAGATAACTGGAGTGAACTTAACATTTTTCACTTTATGTTTCTTTTCGGAAATCTAAAACTAAGTTTTTTGCATTTTTGGGTGCAGTTTTCGTGCTACCTAAACTTTGACTGAGTTATTTCGATCGTATCACTAATCATTTCATTATATAAAAAGTAATATGTTAACCAGTATATTTCAAATAAATTATAATTCAAGAAAAATATTCAATTAAATTAAATTAACGGTAGAAAAAACTAATTTGGTTTTATAATTCAAATGTCTTAACCATGAAAGAGAATAAATTATAAGATAAACTTTAAAATCATACTCGTCGTTACGGTCATTTGCAAAAACGCTTTGTGGAATTTTTTTTACAAACATGCTTGTGGTTTCAAAAGTTAACAAAAAAAACCTTCAAAAAATTGTGAAACCATGCATATTTTTGAAAGGGCAATCATATCCATATATTATGTAAGATTTTGCATCTTTATTCACAAAAATATTATACACATTAGTTATAAATTTTTAAGAGGTATAACATTTATATCAACTAAAAAATTAATAGTTACTTTAAAAATCATAATAGAAGTAAATATTTTTGAAACTTTCTTAAATCTTAATAAATAATTCACAAATGATATAAATAGAATACATCAACCTTAAATAAGTAAATAATTTTAACCTCCTCAAGGTTTGCACAAAAGAACTATTACCTCCATATCTTTTGCAAAATAATTTATGCCTCCCTATACTTTGTTTTCATCAAACTATTACCTCTCTCCTTGTAATGCTTATTTATTTTTGATAAAATTAACCTTGTCTTATTATTTGTTCATTTAGCATTTCCTATAAAATCTATTTATTTGACATATTAACATAATATACTCATATTATTCTCTCCACTTAAATCATTAAATTATATTTTTTTAAAATTAAAAAATTAGTCAATAGTGAAAGATTTTTTATATATGTTATTAAAAAAAAAAATATAAATCTACATTCATTTATTTATATTACTCGAAATATTATGAAAATTAATTAAGATCAATGTTATCAAAACTGTACCGGATATCATACCGGTGAAGCTACCAGTACGCGGTATTACTGGTACGACCAGTACAACAAGTGTTAGTACCGAATTTTATATTTCTATATAAAATATTAAATTTGATAAATTTACATAAGATATAAAAAATACATAGTTTTCATTATTTTCCAAGGTTGCGGAAGCAATAGAAACTATAAATGCATATTTATATAAAATAAATAACTACAAATTCTAC
>CAOJBJ012512689.1:0-10666 GCA_948291685.1 Euphorbia celastroides
AATCTTGCACACCCTTCTTTATTGTTTTAGAAAAAGTATACCCTATAAATACATTTATGTAAAATAGACCAGGTATTAAAAAGAAGTAAGAACACAGAATGTAGAGAGATGGTTGCCCAAAGGCAATGGAGTCCTCCAATTTGGCCAATCCCCACACCAACCACTAACTTACAAAATGGCGTGTCTGCTCTTCCTGTTCGCTTATGGCCACCGATATCAACGCCTTCACTCTCCGATTTCCTCCTGTCGTCTCCGATTCTTTCAACTTGCTCTATCACCTCAATTTCATCCCTACAGGTCAATTTTCTCACTCTTTTGTTTTTTTTGTGCTAAATGATGAAAACAAAATTTCTCTTTCTTCCGATTGATTCCCTTGTGTCTCTGGATGTGGATGTGTAAATCTGTACGTCTTTGAACTAGTAGTTAAATCTGCGAAGTATAAATTACTCTGTCATCCAACTTCGACTTTTAATTTCGATTCTTTTATGTTAATAGATTTGGGATGTTTAGGAAAGTGTATAAGATTGAGGTATTTTGAATGACACCATGCATTTGGAATTTTGATACGAAGTTAAGGTACATGAAGATTTTCAGTGTTCTAAATTAGGAACAGTTGTTCTTAGGGCCAATTCTAGTTACAAAGTTCTCCGTGAACTGAATATGTTGTTAGTAATGTATATTGTTGTATAATTGATCAATCTTTATGGCACAATGGTGGATTCTTTGGTTTATTTAATGTTCTCTCGGTGCTTGGCTCTTTTCATGATTTGAGCTAATGCTTCCTCCAGCGGTGTTTTTGCTTTTATCATAATGATAATCTTTGTTGTACATTCGGAAACAGCAAGCGATAGCGCTCTTGTTGATCTTCAATACTCAGATGTTTCCCATTTTCTCAATAGGCTTCTCATAATTCGTAAAAGATGGGGGATGCAATTGATTTGACTGGAGATGGAGGTGTCATCAAGATAATCATTAGGCATGCCAAGCCTGATGCTCTTGGACCTTCTGACGATTTTCCCGCTGTGGATGGTATGCTTATTTCTAAGATTGTATTACTATGTGCAAAATTGATTTAGCCATTGGTAAGTGTTATTCTTTTCTACGATTTCCATGTATGAACACAGCCCTTCTTATTTCTGCTAGTTTTCTTTGCTTAGATGGCTAAAAAATTTACATCTCTTGACAATGGAATATCAGTTTCACAGCCACTTTTTTTTTTGTTTGTCTTTGTGGGCTATCATTTTATTTTAGTCTTTTAGCAACTACTTGCAGTGTATGTTATAAGTTGATTCGGTCTGGCAAAATTTGACTTGACTTTATATAATAGTAATTCATGTTGCAGAATTGATACTGTATTTATGAATTACTTATATCATCTACTATCAATGGTGTAATTCAGCAATCAATTTCTGCATTGTTAACTCCTTTTCATATTTTCCAATTAATTGGAAACTGGCAAACTGCTATTGAAGCAAATGTTGTAGTTGTACTGAGTTCTGATTTTTTGAAGTAGGCTCATTTCTATGCTCTTGTCTCTTATTTTAACTTATGTTTTTGTTCCATTTATTCAATATGATTTTGATGGTTATCATTAACTTGAGCACTCACCAATTTTTGTGTGCTCCTATGCACCAGTTCAATATGAGGGAACGCTTGCTGAAACTGGTGAAGTTTTTGACACCACACGTGAAGACAACACTGTCTTCTCGTTTGAAGTTGGGAAGGGCTCTGTAATCCAGTCATGGGACATTGCTCTGAAAACCATGAAGGTGCTAACCCTCTTTATCAATACAAAGTTTTAGTCCTTTCAACCCTCCATTATGTGCCACTAATAATCGTTGATTGATTGCAAGGTTGGGGAAGTCGCAAAACTTGTTTGCAAGCCAGAGTATGCTTATGGAAGTGCTGGCTCACCACCAGATATCCCACCCAAGTATTTATGCATTTCTCTCAACTTTCCAAACGAACGTATTATCTTGACTAAAAGTTTAGGTTTAGATTTTGTTAAAAACATATGATGGTTTGATCACCCGATTTCTGACATACATGAAATAATTAGAATGCTTTATTTCCCTTTCATTAGAACTGAAAATTTCAGCATAGTTTGGGAGCTTCTGTTGATTGTATGTTTATTTGACGTAGTGCTACCCTTGTTTTCGAAGTGGAGTTGGTGGCCTGCAAGCCACGCAGAGGCTCTAGCATGAGTAGTGTTTCCGAGGAGAGGGCTAGACTAGAGTAAGTAATCTCTGGATGTTATTTTATGTCTGGTTTCGGGTTGTTTTGAGCATTGTGTAACATGTTGTGTAATGATGATGATTTTTTTTCAGGGAGCTAAAGAAGCGAAGGGAACTTGCAGCAGCCGCAAAGGAGGAAGAGAAGAAGAAGAGAGAAGAAGCCAAAGCAGCAGCAGCAGCCCGAATGCAAGCTAAACTTGAATCGAAGAAAGGAAAAGGAAAGGGAAAATCAAAATAACCACTGGGTCAGATAATGAAACTCGAATTATGGTATGAAATTAGCATGACTACAAGCTTTTTACGCTGATGTTTTAGTCAATAATTGCTCCGATACATGTACTTCTAAGTTCATGCCATTAGGGAAGTTTGCTTATGCTATATGCATATTTTACCGACAAAATGAGGGCATTTACAGGCACCACTTAAGCAATATTATTTCTAACTTATTTTCTATTCGATTCATTTGGTTCAAATAACGAGCAAAACATCATACTGGCCAATTTCATGCAATAACAAAGTTTTTAGGAAGCCCCTTTCGAAAAATACATAGGATTTGTGTACAAGTGACCTTTAGAATATCATTAAACCATGAGAGCACGCCCGTTCATGATATTTGGAGCTGAAGGGAAAATAGTGGAAGGAACCCTCAACTCAAAACTATTATTAACCTTGTTTGGCACTCATTAATGTTATAAAACGGTACAATATGGTACGTTAATAATTTTATTGTAAATGTTTGTATGGCATTGCTGTCAGAGCCGTTGTTCCTAAAAGTTGGTATCACAAACTTTTCATACAATATCATTTTTTCGATTTTGACAGTGCATTTTAATCATTTATATCAAAAAGTTGAGAACTGCCAAAACAGCTTTCTCAAAATTATAATCTACTGCTTTTAGGAAAAGTTTTAAAATCTAACTTATAGGTAAAGCAAAACTCACCCTAAATTGTGTTTGATTATACGAACTACCAAATCTGTTCTTCAAACTAATTACAAATTCATCTAAACATGTGGTCTTTGTAACTTTTCTAACGTTCTATTTTCATCTAAAAATCCTCTTCTCATTGCTCCTCTTTATCTTTAAATTTATATTGTATTCATCTCCCAAATTTTTGGTACATATCAAAGCTTTTGAAAGTAGGATTGCCACACTGATATATTAAAAAACTATCAGACGGGTGCTAGATGTCTATTAAATATTGAATAAGTTATAAACGTTTAATAGTTATCTATTAGGTGTCTAATACATATATAAGAGATAAGTGTAATCTAATTATCATATGTAACTCACCAAATGGATTTATGGCAGTTTGTTATAATGTAAACTGTAATCGTTGTATATACGACTAGACGAACTTTTAATGACAACACATTTAAACGAAATTTATGGAATATTTGGTTGAACTTCTTAAATATGCTATTCATCGATCGGACGGCTAAAGGCTCCAGGCAGTTAGGCGCTAGTTGGGCGGATCTCGGAGGAGATTTAGGTGGATTAAGGAAGCGTTTGGTTCATGTAAGGTAACGGAAAAGGAATCAACAAAGAGAAAGAAAAAGAAAAGGAAAGGGTTTGACTTTGATCCTCCTTGTTTAGATGTGTCAAGGAAAGGGAATGACATCATCATCGTCACCATCATCATCATCATTTTAAATAATTAAGTTTTATTATATAATATTCATATGTTAGTCATAAATTAGTCATAATTATTTTTCATTAATATATTATGTATAATTATTATCAATATGATTATTTATTATAATATATTATTAATTTATTATGATAGTGTGTTATTAATAATATTATATTATTATTAAAATCTGTTCAAGATATGTAATTTTTTTACATTAATAATATATTAGTTATATTATATAACATTATTAATTAATATTGTGATTATAAATATATAATCATTAAAAATATTATAATTAATAATAATAATAATAATTATTATTATTATTATATTTTCAAATATTTTTATTATTATAAATATTATATAAAACAAATACATAAAAGTAGTAAAAAAAAGAAAGGGAATGGAAAACCTTAAGGAGAGGAATGGAAAAAAAGAAAAGGGGTAATGGTTTTTATTCTTTTATCCAATTAAACATCAACAAAGAGAATGAAAGTTTCTGATTCCCTTTCCCTTTCTTAAAACCCTCAAACCAAACACCCCTAACATTTTTTAAATATCTATTAATGAATAAAAATTTAAAATGTAATAAAATATTAAAAGATGTAGTTTTATTAATTAATTTTTAGATAGAAAAAATTCAATGTTTGTAAAAATCTCGTCTAAGGCTGATTTTTGAAACACAGGTCTACCTAAATGAAAAAATACCTAGGACTGCTCGACTAGAGAAAATCACAGCGATGTTTTAAAAAATTCTTCCCTAAGCACTGCCTACATCAACTTTTAAAACATTGGTCACACATACTGGCGCATATACATCAAATTTTGTGTTTTAGATTTATTTTGAGACACTACATATGTAACATTTGATATATTAATCTTAGATATGTATTAATACACTATAGTCCTTAGACCAAAATCATTGGTGAAATATTATATGTATGCAAAACATGACATATTTTATATTAGCTCTGTTTTTCTACTGAAAAAATAGTGGTGCATTATATAAAACTACAAGCAATTATATCTCTAGTTAAAGGTAAACAAACATGAAGTGAAGTCCCCTTCCAGGTCTAAAATTATATTGCACTAGCTAACTTTATAACATGATTCACTACCTTCAAATATAGAAACTTTAAACACAAAACAAACACAAACTTTTTTTTTTTTTTTTTTGCAACAAGTAACACATGCCTTCAGAATATATTTAATATGAAAATAAAAAGCATTGCACAGTTATTTTTTCATAAACCCTCCTTCAATCGTTAAAAAAAGTAGCTTACTCTGTAACATCAACAAAATATTGCAAATTTGACTTTTATTGAATGCAAATAGGCTTAAGGTAACAACTACGACAGATAACCAAGTATTTGGTTTAAAAGTAAATAAGTTCATCTTAATTGTAAATCAAAATGAAGTAAGGCAGCAACAACTTCCTGCTTGAAAAAAGTGATCCTACAGAGTGATAAAAAAAAAAAGCAATGCATGCACATCATTCTCCCAAAATAAACTGAAAAATAAAAAAGACAAAAAGTGAGAAGAATAAAAAGCTTTGGTATGCTCTTTCTACAGCCTTTTAACAAATAAATTCACACATGATTTGGTATGCTCTTTCTACCTCCTTTAACAAGCTTTGGTATACTCTTGAAGGTCGTGTTTGAGAGAGAGCATTAGAACATGTAAGCAATAGAAGAATTCAAATTTACATTAGATTTGTTAGTAGATTAACGTTAACCATTTAACATATATCTATTCAATCATTTGATCAGAATTCTAACAAGTCAATGCTATAGATAAAATGGTAGCTAAAAACAACATAGTTGTGTAACAGAGCAGTTATCTTGTATTAAATTTCTATTTCATTTTCATTTTGGATAAGAAACGATACACATGATAAAGAAACATGTAAGGACCAATTAAATTACATTTCCAATAAATATGAGCATCCTTAAGTAAGCACGGAAATGATAATTAAGGATCAAACCATGTAAGAAGCATCAAGTGCAGCTGGTTCATTTTCATGCCAAACAGCTCCAGCCCTGGATTTGCACACTGGACACGTGCCCTGTTGGCGCAGCCACGGGTCTATGCAATTTGCATGGAACTGCATTTTCACAAAGTTCACCCATTTCACCTCTAACACAAACCAACTTCTTTCATTTTATTGATCTTTTACACTAATACATTGAGAACTGCCAAAACTGTTTTTCCAACAATATCTGCTACTCACAGGAAAACTTCAAAATGGAGCTTTCAAGGGAAAGTAGCATGAGAAAGTGATCCCAAACAGAGCCTTAGACTATTTCACTATGGACAGGACTTGTCAAAATTTGAACTTATCCGTGACCTTTTCCAGACTATTTCACAGGGAAACCTTTCTTGAATAAAACAGGAAAAAAAGAGTTGCGATATGAGGGAAAGAGAATGAACCTGATGTAAGCAGGGAAGAGTACGAAGCACTTCTCCCACAGTAACTTGCTCTAAGCACACACTGCAAGTCAGATCATCTTCTCCAGCTTTCATGCTTGCTGCTGTATTCGCACTATCTTGCTTTTTCAGCTGTGGAGAAAATTAAAATAAATCACACATTAAAATGACATAAACACCAAATGACAAAACATTGAGATGTAAAGCTTCTTAGAGATTTGAGTTTCGTGCATTTATATGATGGGAAACAAGCAGAGTTCCAAGAAAAAGTCGTGGTAAAATAATCAATAATTTAAGAGCAGTTTTACCATTAAGGTATTGTATCATGGCAAAATCACATGTTTACGGAGATATATAACCATAAAGAACAAACACTAACCAAGAAGGCAAGCAACTTAATCTAACTATCACCAGTCACACACATTTAAAATATGGAGGTGTTTCTCAAAGCTTATGCTTTATAACTTATAAGCTGCTTTTCAGTGGTAATCAAGCTATCAAAGACACTTTATTTTCTAACTTACAAGTTAAAATCTACTTGTAAACAACTTATAAGCTTTGAGAAACACCTCCTATGTATAGACAGTTAAAATAGTCGAGTTTGTGATTAAATAGCACAGATATCTTGAATCTGGCCTTTTCAAAAGAAAAACAGATATCTTGACTTTGGGCAATGTAAGACCCAATCTCAAGCCAATACCAAGGAAAACAAAGAAGTAAAAAAGAACTGATGTAGTAACGCCAACATAATCAGTCATTATAGCACCACAAGTATTTCACGTTGTGCTTTGGCCATTATATCCACAAAAGAAAATGCAAGTGTTACCGAACACCTTGGTAATTTTTTGTAGTTGGACAGTCGGTCCTAAGCATTTTTTCCGTGTAGGCAAGTCCTAGCACTAAATTATTTTACGTAAGAATTAATTAACTATGAATTTTAGTACTACATCACATCATAATTAAATTTTTAATTGCATTTACGTGCATTAAGCTAGCAGGACCAGCTAAAATACAGACTGGCAGGTCAAAGGAGCATCAGTTCCTCCATTACTAAAACAAAGATGAGGCCGGTAAAATCGTCACATCAAAGTCAAAGGAAAACCAAACAAGGTGGACATATGAGCAACTTGTAACACAGATTTGATACCCAAATACAGATAGAGCATAAAAGTGAATATTGCAAAATCCCATACCTCAGCAGGGACAGAAGATGAGCACTGCTGAACTGCTGAGCCACCACTGTACAAATAATCAGCTGGTTAGTCGTCAGCATCCACAAAAAAAAGGCCGATAAAATGAAATTTCAAATTGAAGGCAAATAAGATGTCCGTATTTCATACTGCTTTTGAAAAGAACAATGAAGATATTCAGATGCCAAGTTTCTTAAAATATCATTCAGAAATATTGCCTGCTTCCACATTTCAAATGGGATACACAAGCAACATGAATGCTACAAGATTGATTGTGGCAGTGACAAAACAACTAAACAAGCCCAAAAGAACAACCAAGATAAAGACTGTAAAAAGGTGGACAAGTATTTATCTTCAATGATTCACAATTGTTAGAGCGCTAGGCATATGCCAAGCGTTGTGGTCTTTAGAGCCTAGGAGCAAGGCAAGCGCCTGACGATACTTAGCGCAGCTAAGGAAATTGTTTGAATAATTTGAATTTCAATAAATAATTTTTATAAAGTACAAAAAGATAACTATATAAACACTTATGGTAGCAAAACCAAACACTACGACAGAGACCAAGATAATTATTGTCTATTCTTACTAGAGCATAGTTATCTAATTACGAACTATCAATCAGTCTGCAATTAATATCAAGATGCCATTCTTTACTTTTCCTTCCAACTTCTATTCCTTAATTTTCTTTTCTAATTTCATTCTTTTGTAATCTTTCACGTACCAGTGCCTAGAGCCTGGAGTCTAGTGCAAAAGGAGTGGATGGAGCCTGATGAGCCTGTAGCCTTAGCTGTGCGGTGTGCCTGCCGCACACCTTTGACAATGACATAGTTTTTTGATTTGGCCAGAAAAAAACACAATTCAGGCAATTATCTCTAGTGAGATATTGTGGTAGTTCAAATGGTACAGTGCCTCAAGTTGGTTCCCACTTCTTGAGCAATTATATGAAGGGCCGGGTCCTCCATGTCACTTGGAGGACCCCCCAGTTGGATTTATGTCACATACCCTAAATTTATTGTTTCAATAAATTAATTTTCTCTCCCCAGACACTTGGCATCATCATACCGGGGGGGTTCCTCCAAGGACCTGGTCCTTTATATAATTGGCCCTTCTTCTTTGCAACTATCACATAAACTATCATAAATTGGGTCAGTATCACTAAAACTTCTATCCAGGGTAGAAAAGGCATCATATACTTACTAAAATCATTGCATAATCCACATCGAAAAAGACCAATGTTCAGAACCCAAGGGTTCAAACTTCAAATATAAGTAAGCTTGACAAAAAGTACCAAAACCAGTTCCAGCATAAGTAGACAAGAGGAAATAATCACATCAAGCAACCAGCCGACCATAGCTAAAAATTTAAGAGTTTCAATACTAAAGAAGGGCTTTTTCTTTTCACACCAATAGATGAAAGCATGAAATTAAACCTCAAAAACAAAAACTACCTTTGAGGAGCAGTGATCTTGTATTTATGAACTGGAAGAGCATTTATCTCTTCCTCACTCATTGATGAAGTGGTCGGAGCATTATCAGAATCCAATGCTCTCAAAGTCTCATAATCTGCAAAGATGGATTTTCAGTTTCATTATAGTCAACAGGTAGCAAGATCCATATGAGCAAACAAGATGAAGTGAAAAAGACACATTTTAGAATTTTTAAACTGTATTTGCTACCATTCACAAAAACGAGGATTCTATGGGACACAAACAAAGCCCGGATAGAAAATACAATACCTAAGTCATCGAATTCCCGATCCAAAAGAGCAAGCTGAAGTCTAAGGCCTTGTAAGCGCCCTCTCGTAGCAAGTGCTATTGATGGTGGCATATGCAAGCGTAACTCTGTATGGCCAAGAAGCCCACTGGCCATGGCAGCATGTGCCTGAGCCTTAGCTTGAAGTTGTTGGCAAGTTGCATACATCCTTAGAGTTGTAGCCATCAAAAAAACTCCAAGCACTACCCAAATCTGCACACAAAAAATTCCACTGTCATTGACAAGAGAACTGTATGCACTTAAATCTTCGAAAAGAATCATACCAGAAAGTTAGGTGACATCTGTTGTGAGTTCAGTATCATGAATAACAAAAGAACTGTGACACCCAAATGAGAAACGCAAGAATTAAAACACCATAACTTAAAAAAGACTTCGTATTAAACATTTCTAAGAAATCAGTAAGTACCTGTGACAAGAAAAACAAGGGAGTTGGAGTTAACAGGTCGTGCAGCATGAACACGCTAGAAAAGAAATGCAAGAAAATAAATTCAATAATCACCAATCATAATAAACAAAACAAACCAGTAGAACTTCAAAGAAACTACACATACACAATATTGTACATTAAAAAATAACGATATGAGTCAATTGGCATTACCACTGCTCGGCGTTCAGGAAGAAATTCTTGGAAACCATTCTCTAAATCAGTTCTAGAGCCACGAAACACAAAACTCATGCTTCTAATATTACCAAAATCACCTTACTCTGGTAATGTAAGATCCACCGAAATTTAGTATCACTGAAATGCATCAAACAGAACAGAATTATAAAAGGAAAAAGAAGTATTATACCATAGAGAAATTAGAAAACATACAGACTATGATTCATTAAAAATAAGAAAACAACTGGCAATTGGATTAACAATTGATACAATTCTGAAGTCGATACCTGCTCCAATGAAAAGATAGGAAACAATCGGCAATCACCACATAAAAGAACAAAAGCAGTTAAAAATTACACCGAGATGAGAAATCGAATGAGGAACAAAGAACAAATCCTAAGCCCCAACCACAAAATGCAACAAGAGCGATCGAATAAAAGAAACATCAAATTACTTCCATAATCAATAAAGGAAACGGTAATTCACCGGCTACTAAAAGCGAAGATAACTTCATCTAACAGAATGCGAAAAAAATGAGAAAAAGCGAAAGGAGACTTACATTTAATAGCGGAGAATGACAGCGGATCCGGTGCAGTGTATACAATTCATGTTGATTACGCCATACAAAAACATTAGCCTTTTCTTCTCGTCGTCTGTGAAATGAAGACGAAGAGGAAAAAGAAGAAGACGAGTTGAGTCGGACGAGTTGGGTTTTGGGGTTGGTTTCGCCTGAAACCAACACGCTTCCCTCGTATTGCTTGCCGGGGATTGTTGTTACTTGTTAGTGATCAAATTATTAAATGATCAGCA
>CAOJBJ012513564.1:0-10067 GCA_948291685.1 Euphorbia celastroides
AGATCCCGTCTCCACCGAAAAATCACCAGAAATGGAACCCTTCTTCTCCGGCGAGACTAAACGGCACAGATATGGGAAATCAAAAAGGCCAGTGAGACTGAATAGTGTCTGGGAAATCAAGACGACAGCGAGGTTAAACGACACAGATCTAGGCGGTGAAATCGTAGCCGCTAAAAACGCTTCTCCTCTTCTCCGGCAAAGGATTTATGGTAGAGGAGCTCGACGGTGACAAAAACAAGGACTGAGAATGGAGACCGCTAGCAAGAATCGACTAAGAATGGGAATCGCAAAAATCGCGTTAAGAAGAGAGTGTACAGAAAGGGACTGAGGGTGTCGGTCATTGGAATTTGTTTCGGCGAGGGTGAGAGTTTGGTTAGGGTTGTGGTGATTTAGGGTTAGAGTTGGGTAATTAGGTTAGGGGAGTGGGTAAATGGATTTTTAAGTTTAAAAAGTTCAATTGGACAAAATTGCCCCTTGCCACATCAGTACTTAACACTTGTTGGATGGAAAATCCATTTTTAGATAACAGTGCGAAGTCTCATGGGTGTTTTTGAGAAATTTTGAACCTCAAGGGTATTTTTGAGAATAAGTTAAACCTCAAGAGTAATTTTTAAAGTTATTCCTTTATTTTTTTTTTTATCTTTAAAACAATATTCATATTAATAAAAAAACTTACACAAAAAAATTGAAAATTTTTGTAAACTCATGTTCTTAAAAATTCCAAAACCTACCTTGTATAACTTTTATGTGCTTAAACCATTCTATAACTTTCTATAACCTAATATAACATTTTATACCTTGTTTTATGTACTTAAATGTTCTATAACTTTATATAACATGTCGTTCATATATTTAAGCATTCTATATAACCTTGCAAAATTCCAATAACTCTTATAGCTGGATGTTTGTGTACGCAAATCTTCTAAAACATCATTTTATGTATTTAAAAGTTATATAATTTGTTGCTTATGTGTTAAAACCAATATATAAAATCATATAAACTCTTATAAGCTCTTATAACCTCATATTTACGTACTTAAACCTCATATAATATCATGTGTGTGCAATTAAATGTTTTGTAGCTTCAAAAATTTGTGGTTGTTAGTGTATTTAAACATGTTGGCCTCACTTGCAATAAATTAGACTCAGAACGGTGAATGACTTAGCGTAGTGTTCATAGAGTCAATTAGTGCACTTTTAAAAATATAATAAGATAGTTTTTGACTGTTTAATTAGTTTCGAAATATTTTTTAAATGATATATAACGAATATGTAAAGCATATATGTCAAGAGTATGTTAAGCTTAAGTAAAAGTTAATGTATACACTGTAATTAGTTTTACTTTTTGGATGTTTGGTATTACTAGTTATTTTATATCAATTGTTAAATTTGATATGATTACTTTAAGTTATTTTTTTTTTTAAGTATAGAGTTAAACGTGACCAAACAAAATTGCATAGAACAATACTTGTAAGCGACAAAACCATAAACAAAGACGGCACATTTAACAACTTGAAGTCATGGAATAATATAACACTGCGAATTTAAGAGTTAGGTTTTGTTTGGGAGCACGAATCGCAAAAGAAAGGAGGGGATGAGAATCAAGATCCCATGTTTGGGATGAACGAAAGGGGGGAAGGAAGGAAAACCGGCGTAATCTGCTCACTCTCGTTTCCAATTGCTTACGCTATACACGTCCCCTCCCCTCCAATCTGACCTGATCTGGGAGGAAAGAGAAAAATTTCTCCAACTTTGACGTGTTTTGTCCTCATCCTGGGATGGGTGACGTTCATCTTCTCAGAGTATTTGAGTAATTTTTTATAACTATACTTTAAAATTTCATCCCTTCTTTTCAAAAATAATTTTTAATCCATTTTATGATTTTTTCCGTTATTATCCTTTTCAAAACCATCATTTCATTTACGTTTCTATATGATTCTTATACAATTTACTCCCAAACAAAACTTATGGACTGAATCAAAGTTTAAAGGATAGTCAGAGGCGAAATGAAACTTTGCCTACTCAAGTAAGTGGCCCATCCAAAAGTTGCATAATTTTGTAGCTTTCCCGCCATGTTAGTTCTCAACCTTGAAGCTCTATCCCTTTCTCCATCCCTATACAAACCCTCAAACCCAATAACCATCCTGAAAGCTCGAAGCTTTAACCGTCAATTTCGCAACTTCAACTGCAAATCCGAGATTCAAAGTGAAAGGGGCATTCGAGACTGGAGGGAGCTTTTTCCGCTATGAAAGTGCCACAGGCCGGGACTTGGGAGTCCTGGCTGGCGCTCTTTATAAGCAATCCAACGACAAATTACGAGTTATGGATGCAATGTGTGGATGTGGAATTCGTTCTCTGCGTTACCTAATCGAAGCCAAAGCCGATTTTGTGCTGGCAAATGACGCAAATGACGAGTACAGGGGCATAATTGTGGGGAATTTGAAGAAAGTGGATAGGGGTTTAGGGATGACAAAAGATGGGCTGTCACACATTTTGATGCCAACAGGGTTTTGACAGAATCTTACTTGCAGAGAGATTTTTTCGATTTGATCGATATCGACTCTTTTGGTAGTGATTCCATGTTTTTGAGGTCCGCAATGGATGCATTGAAGCTAGGTGGATTGCTTTATCTCACTTCTACTGATGGGTATTCATCTGGTGGACACAGGCCTCATTGGTGAGTATTTTTATGTACCCTTCAATCAATGAGCATCAACTGTTTGTTGAAATGCCTAAATGAGTGTTCCTTCTCTATGAAACTTGATTTTCTATTCTGGGTTTTGGTAAACATTTCAAATTTATTTCAATTAAATGAGGTTGCAGTATAGTGATGGATTTGTGTTTGTATTGTTTAGTTCCTTAGCTGCTTATTGAGCATACATACGGCCCATGCCTTGTGCCAATGAGGTTGGTTTGTGAATGCTAATTGGAGGGGCAGTAAGGGAGGCATCGTTATTGGGTTATAATGTGACTCCTCTCTTTTCATATTACTCCTACCATGGCCCGGTTTTTAGAGTTATGCTTCGAGTTTATAGAGGGAAGGATCATGAGAAGAGGTACTTCTAATCATGAACTTTCAAGCTATCAATCTCGGTTATTGAGAGCCAGTTTGGGATTGTTTGCTCAGATTGTTTTTCCCGTTAGGACCATATTGAAGTTTTCTCTATAAGCAATAGACTATAGTTTTGAGAAAACAGTTTTATCAGAACCAACTTTTAAATACAACAGTTCTGGCAGCAATCACAAACAGACTCTGAGTCTTCATGTATTCACATGGCCCGATATTCATCAAATATGCAGGATTTTACATCATGACTTCAACTCTCTAAGTCACTTGTAAACAGTCACTTTAGCAGTTTTGTGGCATGCCTGAGTCAAGAGCAATGTATTATTACGTTATTACCCTATTCTTTCTTTCTAATCTCTTTAACTTTCATTGTATTTATTTGTTTATTTCTGTTTTTTTCTTGTTTTTTTTTTTTTTGTATCTGTAAAATAATAATGATAAATTCATAAAATGGGAAGTAAAAAGAATGCAATTAAACCAAAATACGGTAAACTGATCAATAATTTTAATGGTGTTATAATTGGTTTACTGAGAATTCAAGGGCAGACATGGTTAAAAACAAAGAAAAGACAGAATAGGAAAAAACGTGGTTAAGCATCTTTGTCGCACATCCTCAAATTTCTAAAAAACTAGTGTAAATCAAAGTTTGTTTTTTGCTCATCAGTCTTGGAAATCTAGAAAGAACAATACATTAAGGACAAAATGGCCTTATGTTTACAAATCCATCGGATGCAAAATCTTGAGACGAATAATGTAATCATTTCCTTTGCATAAAAGTTGACTATAAAAACTTTCAGTGCATGCTCTGCGAAACTTATTTGAACAAATCAAACAAAGGAGCTTAATGTTTCTCAAACTATTAAAAATACCGAGGCTTTCAATGCAATATGATCCCTATACTAGGGCAAATACAAGACTTAGCACAATGTAAACACATTCAAACAACAGCAATATCTTCATTCAGGCATTAACTATATTGTAAGAGGACACGATGTAAATTGTACAATCCAAAATTCGAGTACAGAAATCAAAGACTCATTAGCCAAAAACTTCAAATATCTTAAAATCCTCTTTAAAACCTAAATGCATGACATCAAAAAACACCCTCCATTGGATTACTTCACCACACCTGCAGGACGAGGGGCTTGACCGGGCTGACCAGGCTTTGGCAGGTCATCCTGCAACATCAGATAGAAATCAAATAACTGAAAATATCACACATAACCCAAACAAAGGCAAGAGCACAATGGCACATATCAATGCTAAAAATGGATACGAGATCCATGAATAGATCAGCGCAATCACAAATATTGATTACATACAGATAAAAGAACAACAAAACTAAACAAACACAATGGAAAACAGTCAATGAACCAATGTAAAAAAACCTTTTCCATTCAAGGTAGAGACAACAATGATTAGAAACTTAAACTTCTATGCTAAACTAAATATTCCTAGTATCGAACATTGCAATGCAAGATGAAACAAGAGCAAAATTTCTTAGATTTTATTTAGAAAATAAATCTTTTTCTGCAAAACAAAGAAAACCAAATAAATAAGCAACAAGAAGCAAACACATAGACAGTAAAAATACATGCAACCAAGACAAGGAAAAGATATAATACCCTGCGCCTGAGGAAACGCTGTGGTGGCTCACGGTTCCTGCGGTCTTTACGGGAGCGAACCCTCACCACTCTGGAGTGGATGGCACATGACACACAGTATTGCATCTTCACATACAGCTTAGGAAGAACATATCCTGGAGCATTGTAAAACCCAATCAGCACATATAATCAGATGTGAATAAGTTGAAATAACCAATATTAAATTCAAGATCAAAACAAAATGTGTTATGATTGGATCAAATAATAATATTAAGTATTAACAGGCTTGAATACGGTCATGTTCTTTCAGTCAAATGCCATCTGGTGTCTACCAAATTGAAATTTCCTACTTGATGACTAATGTATTCAGTTTTCATCTATATAGTATAAGACATTCAATACAACTACTTAACAGACCATTAAGGATGAATGATTAAAACCACCCTCAAAATAATGACATTGATATTTCACATTCTCAGTACCACTAGATAGATGCTCATTGTAATTACAAGGAACAAGTACCAAAATGGCATTTGAGTCAGTACTAAAGGTGTGGATTGTTTTGAATTCGAATTCTTATTTAACAAAAGATATTATTAACTTATAATCTTCACGGTTAACAAAATCACATGGAGAAAAGAGAGGATTAACTTTCAAATAATTGCAAGAAAACAAAGGGAAATCTTAGAAATAAGAATGTAAGCAATCTTTGTGGAAATGAAAAATACGATGGATGAACAGAAGGCAAAACCTAGGAGCAATTCACAGTCAAGTAATTGCATTTGCACTGGTTCAAAACTAAGACTACAAGATATCAATCGCATATATGAAATCAATCAGCATATATGAGCAGAAAAGCATACCATCATAGACGCAGGAGTCCTGAACGTCCCTAACAGCAGCCTGCTCAACGATATTCCGGACAAGAAACCTCTTAATTGCCTTATCCTGCAAATCGAAAGGGAAAAATGCCATCAGATCCCCCAGAAACTCAATAGCAACAAGCGAACAAGACAAGAGTATACCTTGGGGCAGCATTTGCCGCAGTTGGAGCAGCGGATGAACTTGACGTGACCGCGGCCGTGCTTGTTACGGCCACCGTTCCTTCTCTTGAAAGTCTGTCCAAATCAAAAATCAACCACACTGTCAGAAATCGAGATCCAAGGACGAGTCCACTGCAGAGGCGGCGGAAGCTTACCATGACTGCCGGCGGGGGGGAGGACGGGGGAGATCTGCGAGGCTGTTTTTGCTGCCGCTTTGCTAGGGTTTGCGAGATGGCCACCTTTTGAACGATTTATAGCGCCTGTCGATCCCTTTAACCATATTATCACCTTCGGCCTTCTTTGCTCTGCGGGCTTCTTCTCTAGTTTCCGGCCCATTCCCGAATACTCCTATGTCTAATTTATGTTTGGAAATTTTCTAACTTATTCTTTTGGAAAATTGTTGTCTTTAAGCGAAATAACTCATAGTTTTTGTCTAGGCTTGCAATGTTTTCAAATTTAATCAGTCAAAATGCTCATTTCAATTCCATTTTCAAAACTGAATTCACTAATCAGCAAATAAAGCTGTAAACTAGCCCTACCAAACAACAAACCTTTGACAAGAACAATAAACATGATCTAATTTTAAATTACTTTAGGATGATGATATCCGATTTCTAATTTTATAGGGACATGAGCATGATTTAACCATGCAGACAAAAGATATATGCCAAAATCAATATAAAACCAACACAATAAATAATTACAACTTTCTCAAAACATTTAGAAAAATTGTTAATACTTTCAGAAAAATAATACAAAAGTAATAGGATAAATTTAGAAAACATTCCTTGAAATTTGGATCTTTTGCAAAAACACTCGTGAAAATTTTTTTATTTTTATAAAATCATCCTTGAAGTTTCAAAAAGTTAGCAAAAATGTCCATTTTCGTTTAAGCATGATTAAGTGATGACATGAACATGGATAAAATTATCAACTCCACATTCTAAAAACCAATAATCCATTTACCCTAATATCCTAATCCACAAACCCTAACCCATTACCATCTTCTTCAACCTCTCATACCCCCAACAACCCTAACCCTAATCCCCTTCATAGTTCCGGCACCGCCGACTCTACCGGGGACTGATACCGGGAAATGTCACGTCGAACCCCGTCGTCCACTACTCTCCGTCGCTCATTGATCTCGTCGGATTTTGCTGACTTCAAACCAAATCTCACCGTTTTCAAAGCCAAATCTCGTCGGATCTTGAATTTCGCCCATCCACTGCTCTCCGTCACGTGTCGATCTCGTCGGATTTCGCCAACTTCTAATCGAATCTCGTCGATTTCAAAGCCAAATCTCATCGGATCTTGAATTTTTGCCGTCCACCGCTCTCCGTCACGTCGTCCGTCTCGCTGATATCAAACCCCAATCTCACTGGATCTCGAACCCTTGTCATCCACCGTTATTCGTTGCACCGTCAATCTCACAAACTTCAACCCCTTTTGTAGATTTAGTTTCAATGTTTGATATAATTTGGCTTTTTTCATTGAGCTATGTTGTTTGATTTATTGTTTTGGTGCTTATGTTCCTTCAATGGCCTTGGTTTTGGGTTTGCCGGAGAAAATAATTTTTGATTGGTTTTAAGTTTGATGGATTAGAGAGGCCGGCGAGATTTGGTATTTCTTTCGCCAGAATCTCGTTATTCTGGCAAGATTCCGGTTGCCGGCAGTATCTGGCAGGTCATCGACAGCAGGAGTTTAGCGGCGGCGGCGAGATTTCAATCACCGATACTATTACCAGCGGCGGAAAAGGATGGGATTGGTAGGTTAAGGGTGGGTTTTGGGTTTTAAGGTAGTTGGACCATTTTGCCCTTGTCAAAAAAATTGACCATTTTTTCCCTTGCCATGTCACCATATTTAACTCATGTAACGGAATTTCAGTTTTTTACTAACAGCCTGAAATATCAAGGGTGCTTTTATAGAGAAAAAAACTTCAACGGTGTTTTTGCAAAAGGTCCAACCTCAGGAGATGTTTTTGAAGTTTACCCAAAATGATACACTTATTGATTAAATTGTATACTAACTATATACCAAAACTGAAACAGTGCTATACATATATCAGAACAACAATTGCGATGAAATATAGAAACATATAGATAGAGACATAGATAACGTAACTGAGATAAAATGTAAGTGAAAATCACGAATATATAGAAGGTAAATAAAACTATGACTAAGAAAGAAAACAAACCAAAGAACTGAGATAAATTGTAATTGTGGTACAAGAACAGAGCACAAATCAGTAAAAATGTAATATTAATAAACAAAATTGAAAATCGAAGCAAAACAAAAGCAAAGATAATCAACAAAAGCAAGCAATTAAATAAGAAAAACTGGACGAAATAAAAAATCGTAAGAATACCTAAACAAGCAGAATGCACAAAAATTGAAGGATTTTAGACTCAGAAATGAAATTAACAGTAAAACTTAAATCGATAAATGCAGTAGAAAGCAAAAGGAACCAGAGCTGAAGGAAAAGGTTGGAGAATTCGAGCTTAGAGAAGATCAGTCTAATAAACACAATACAAGTTACAAATACCCTTAATTAATTCTACAGCAACAATCGAAAAGCAAGATCTCCCTCCAAGTGCATGGCGTTTCAAAAATCATGGGTTCTTTTCTAGCCATTAGATTTTTCACATGAGTCAAGGTTCGACCCTTGGTCATCCCCATCCAAACTGGTAGATGTACCACTTTAACAAAAAACCAACTGGTAAAGCCATGAGTTCTTATTGCACCTTCTCCCTTGATAAATTACATATGCTCACACATTATGGGGATGTTAGATAGAAAGTAAAGATACAATGACCTAGTTAATAAAATTCTTACGAAAACGTTGTTATTAAGTTAGGTATAATAAACATGGGTGAACTAGGCTTAGAAGGGGGCCAAAGTTAAAATACATATATAAAGAATGAATCTATAAACACCTTTCAACAATTTCATTTTCAATATATATCAATAAATATATAGAGAAAAATCGCTCTTCATATCTATTGCAGAGCTTGTTTATAACTTATTTCCACGGCAAACAATGATAGTTAAGTTACAATTTTAGCTTATCAAAATAAAAGTGAATAACTCTATATACCAAAAAGAAAAGTGTAAAGTCAATTAGAAGCTAACACATGATATTTATGAGGCAAACAGGTGTACTTTTCAAAGTTAAAGAGACAAACTGATACACTGTGAAAAATTAAGAGAATTGATAATATTTTTTTAAAGTTAAGGGGACAATGTACTATTTGTGCCAAATTCAAGGGTCTGATGACGTATCAAACCCATAAAATTCTATGTAAGTTCCCGAAAGTGGGGGTCACTTATACCTAGGTCCATTCCTTATTAATACTACAAAAAATAAAATGGCGTACTCAATAATAATTTTGATTCGTAATCTACTTACCTATGACCCAAACAAAATAAGTCTAAAGCTAACATCGAAGCATTAAGAAAGTTAAGAATTCAATCAAATAGACTCTAATTAGAAGAAAATACCTATTAATAAAGCAAACTTAGCGGACAAGGAAGCAACAGAAGCCATCTCTATAACGAAGCATCAGAACGAAACAAACTCTTTGAAGCATTAAAAACACAAAACATAGAAGAACGAATATAGAATTTGAAATCATTGAAGCCTCAATACTGCCCAATAGTAGAATCGATCAAATAGGAGAAAACTGAGCAGAGTGGTGAAGTTGAAAATCTTCATTGACATGGTTGTTGAGTTGATAATAGTTGTGCTTTAAGAATCAAACCATTGAAAAAATAAGATGGATTCGAGCCACAAAATCGAAAGTGAGAAAAGGCAATCAAGATAGATATGGAGAGTTGGAGTTGAATGATGCTTTTAGATCTGTATGAGAGGGGAGGTAAACATGATGTGTGAAACAACGTCGAAATGTGAAGGGAAACGGGATAAAGGAACATGGAAAACAAAAAATGAGTGAAATTTGAACTTATAAGATGTAATTTGATTTTGTACAGGGCCAAATGTAACAAAGGTCACTCGAATTTATCTAAAATGTACTACTGTTTCTCTAAACTTTCAAGCATATCTCTTTGCAGTCTCAACTTGCAAAAATGCACCACTTTACCTCTTAATAGATTGCGTGTCAAAATGCTGAATGGAAAGAGAAAATAATATATATAAAAAGTCAAACTAATTGAAAGCTAATATGTGACAATTAAAGGGGGCAAATTGTACAGATTTACAAATTGCTAAAGGCAAACTAATATATTTCAATAAAATTTAGGCGACAAAGAGATACTTTTAAAAATTTATAGAGGCAATAAAACATTCTATAGAAACTCAAACAGCTGCCGATGCATTTAGAGCCTTTTTTTCCTGAA
>CAOJBJ012514900.1:0-15277 GCA_948291685.1 Euphorbia celastroides
CTCTGCCAAATCTTTAAAGCCAGTCCACTTCCATCTGAACACAACCTTCTAGCATCTGATCTTCTCTCTTATTCTTATATAAGATGCCAGGACACTCTCTTAGAATTGTGCTGGTCTAGCTAATGAGCTGGCTGGTAAGAGGTTGAGATGATTTAAAGGCTTTCCTAATTGGAGTATTGTGACAGATTCACGATATTGTTTAAATTCAAAGTCATCCTTGTGCTGTACTTCATTTTTTTTCTAATGATTTTATTGTGTTACGTGGTGTGGCTTAGGATCCTGTTTATACCTTTGTTTTTATTGTGGACCATAGCTTTTAAATGCAGTGTCATGATAATGCAGAACTGTTCTTGGTTTTAGAAACTGTCTTTTTTGGCTTTTCCTTCTCTCACAATTAGCTATTACCTGAAATCTGGTCTTTGATCTTCGCATTTCTTGTATCCTAATGTTCTACTGTGATCCTACAAGTATTTGTTGGTATTGTTTGGAAATAATTATTGGATAGCTCACATAATACAGCTATATATTTCTAGTTAAATTCACTGTTATTGCTATCGTATGATTCGGTTCACCCCGAAAGAGATACGAGTCTATGGGTTAATCTATATGTGCTCAGAAACGGATGTGAATTGTACGATTCAATTCACCCGGAATAGATACGGATCTATGGGGCTAATCTATGTGTGCTCCGAATCAGATGTGAATTGCTGGAACCGGTGAAGAACAGGTGGAATCGGGCGATTCATTCACCGATTAGTGATAGACCTAAAACATTAATTCGGTCTTTATGCATTCCTTTACTGATTAGGACTCTTCAATTCTAGCCTCTATTGCCGTTTTTTGATTTAACTACAAACACTGAGTTTAAAAACCTAAAACAAGTAGAAGAAAAGTGGATGTAGTAACCTCACAAGTGAAGAAGAGAAGAAGATTAGAGGAAAGAAACCAGTGTGAAGTACGAATAGCTTTTCAAGAGGAAATTGAAAGAGGAGATCAGATTGCGAGATGCTTGTTTTATCAAAAGAAGATTGCATTTTTCTGGTGGATTTGATAAACTGATGACTAATTTGTATTCTGATTGTGGTTTTGTGGGCTTGCATGTCGATTATTATATATAGAGAGTATTTGCATGGACCAAACCACCTTATATTCTTATTGCTTAACACCTAACTTAAGTGGACTCTTTTCCTCTGGTGACTAAATATTAGTAATTAAATATCATTAAGATCATGTTTCCAGTAGTTTGAATAGATATAATTTCTGTTATGTTAAAATGGCACATCCTGATTATTTATTTAAGTTGAATATATATTTATTAATACATATTATGAGGCTTACTTCGATACGATTCTTGATTCACGATTCTTAGATTTTGATTCTCGATACAAATCCCGACTTGACATCCATGGTTACAATTGCCAAATTAAATTATATGCCTGGCACCAAGGTGCAGATGATTCAAAGGCTTTCTCAATTGGAGTATTGTGACATATTCACGATATTGTTTAAGTTTAAAGTCATCATTGTGCTGTTTAAGATTTGAATTTATGGAAGAAGACCAAGGCCAATCATTTCATTTTTTTCCTAATGATTTCATTGTGTTATCTGGTGTGGTTTAGGATCCTATTTATACCTTTATTTTCATTGTAGAGTGTAGACCATAGCTTCCAAATCAATCGCAAGACAATGCAGAACTGTTCTTATTTCTTGTTTTTGAGATCCGCATCTTGCTGGGGAGTTTTAAGTGTAATGCTGTTGAACTATCCTTATGTAAATTCAATATGGAATCTGGAACAGTTAATTCTCCTTTTTAATGTGAGTTTTAAAACTGTTAGTTTTATGAGTTATCCTTTGTGCATTTGGTATCCAGGACTTGTTGCTTCTTTTGTGTTTTAGTTAGCACCTTAATCTACTTAAGTTCTTAAATAGCCAGCTTGCGTATATTGATGAGCCCTTCCACTGAATGATCCTGGTGATGATGATAGCATTGTAGAATGCTATTTTGAGCAATTATAGGTTTAATGTGGAGAATTGATCTGATTTGTTTTCTTAAATTGGCTGTCTGTGAGTAATTGCAGTGAGTCATGAATCCTTTTTAGCTCTGTGGAGACTGGTTACTTTCTATATGGCTCTTTCATTGCCATTATGTTTGCTTGAGTTGCAGGGTTAGCAGGTGCCACTGCTGATGTTCACTGTTATGACGTGCTGACAAATAAATGGTCCAGGTATGCCAATCAGAAGCCTGTATTTTTGTTGGGCTTTTTCTTTCTTTTCCTCTTAGTATGGCTATTGTTAATGTTTTGCAGGATCACACCATTTGGTGAACCACCAACACCAAGGGCTGCTCACATGGCTACTGCTGTGGGGACTATGGTTGTTATCCAGGTTAGTGCTCTGGCAGTCATCAAGTGCAGTTGCATTTTTACTACCGCAAGTGTGTTATAATTGCAGCTACTGTGGACAATGTTATAGCTAGAATTTTCATCTTAATACAGGGTGGAATTGGTCCAGCTGGTTTATCGGCGGAAGATCTTCATGTGCTTGACCTCACGCAGCAACGTCCACGATGGCATAGGTGGTCATTCTTATACCATATTTGCTTATTCTTTCATATTCTATCATATGCTATGCAATATGTAATTGAATTGCAATTTTATTTTAGAGTTGTTGTTCAAGGTCCTGGACCTGGGCCACGATATGGGCATGTGATGGCTTTAGTGGGTCAAAGGTATCTCATGTCAATTGGAGGAAATGATGGTAATTCACTTAATCAAAGCATACCCCCTTATTGATGGGCTAACTATTAATTTTCGCTTATGCAATAAGCAAATGTAGCACTGTTATATCTTTTATATATTTATTAACTTAACTACTTGTTTTAAATTTCAGGGAAACGGCCGTTGTCTGATGTATGGGCTCTTGACACAGCCGCCAAGCCCTACGAGTGGCGGAAATTGGAGCCTGAAGGGGAAGGTCCACCACCTTGCATGTATGGATGTCTCTCTCTCTCTCTCTAATTGGACAAGATCATCTTATATTCTGCTTTTTTGTTTGTGCATGGTCTTTATTTATTTATGTATCGTGCGTTCATGGATTGGTCTGATGTGGTAGAGAAGCTAGATCAGATGGAAAAAGGAGAAAATCAGATCTAGTGATATTAGTAGCTTTTCTTTTCTTTGTTTGTTCTGTCACTGTAGCTCGTAAACTGATGACTGTTACATTGCTCTTGTAATAGACAATATCTACAACAGCTTGTGGCCTCTCACGAATTTAGAACGTCTGCTAGTACTCCATGCATGATACAGACTTATTTCATTGATGATTCCCTTATGTTTGCTTAGGTTTTAATTCTGTTTCTAATATCTCGGTTTGCAATGGAATCAAAGAATAATCCTTTTTTTTACTAGGTATGCAACTGCAAGTGCAAGATCTGATGGTCTGCTTCTACTTTGTGGGGGTAGAGATGCAAATAGTGTGGTGAGCCTCTGACTTGCGTAATATCTCTATTATATTTTTTGTATAGGAGTAGTGGCAGCTCTGGATATGTTGTGTTTCTTATCTAATGCTTGCTGTGTAGGTTAATTTAAGTTGTCATAGACTTCAAAATTAGTATAGTTAATTAGTGAATGACATTTATCATTTTTTGTCTAGTAACCTGGTTTTCCATGGGATTAAAAAATGTAGATAATCTTTGATGCTAAATATGGAGAATGTCGTGTCTTTTATTAATTATTAAAAGGATTCTGAAAAAAGCTTTCCACTGATTTTGTGAAATATATTAGTTTGACATGCCATGGAGCCGAATTTCCTTTTTTTACTTTAATTACTTCGAAAATACCCTCGTTCTACTTTGAACTAGCTGCTTAATATTTGGGTGGGAGTTGTCAGCCAAGGTCTCTTTCCTTTTGGTTTGTTGCTTGTCAATGCGCGTTTTTTGTTGTTGGAGCTGCAAGATGTCCTAATTATACCTATTCATTGTTACTTATACATTTTATCATGAGGTCCATAAAAAGTTACTTTTCCTACAATCTAGAAAGAATGTTTGCTTTACGCATTTGGATAGGAAACTTGATGATTTCATATGCATTTAATTACTGACTCCCACTGTATATCCTTGCATGGAATAGGGATGTACTTTCAGCTCTCTAATTTTGCTTTGATTGTGTTCCTGTGAAATGCATACAACCTTTCTGTTCCATGCATTGGTTTATACTCAAGCTTTCAACTTGATATCATGTTAGTTGAAATTGCAAGTAGGACTGAGGTTTTGTTATCATAATTAGGTGAAGAAAAAATTTGTAAACTAGAGTTTGGTAGGTTTTGATATTTTGATCTACAATGGTTTGTGGCTTTTAGGATTTGATAGTCACAGTTTTTGTTTATAATTTTAGGGAGAAGTTAAACACAGGAATCTGTCTGTCCTAAATTTGATGCCAGTTATCAAACAAAGTAGACCTTTCTTGTATCGTTTTACATGGTGCCTTCATGAGAGACTTAAAGAATTTTTTTCTATGGAAATTTGTTTCAAGTGAAAGTTGGTTGAAAAAATATTTTCTTAGTTCTTTTCTAAGGCATAGGATCTAATATCTTTTGAAAGTAAACTTATTCAAATGGCTGTGTTCTGTCTAATTATTATATGGCGTCTTTCAAGTTAATCTTTTATAGAGAATAAAAGCATAGTGACGTAGCAGACTGACTGTTTCTTCATCATGAATGGCTTATAGCTACCGAGGTGGTACATTTTTGTTCTTAGAACTATTTTGTTGTGAATGGAGAGTTCAAAGGCGGAATCTCATGCTTGGGGCTTTCTTGTTTTGGCCATTGAGAATAATCCAGTATGTTTTGTTTCCACTTCCACTTTTTTTGGTCTGCTTAAAGTTTAACAAATGAGTAATGTCAAGAGTGGCAGCAATTTGAAAGAATGTAAGTAATACTGGAGCCTAATGGTTGGTGGTCTTCTATTGTGGGCTTTGGTGTACGACACTTCCAGTTATCTTTCTTTGACCTGTGGGCTACTCAGAATGAGGATTCAACAAATGGAAGTAAAGACTGAAGTATTTGGATTTTTGTATTGATAAGTGGTCCTACATGAATGCCATATATAGATTACTGGAAATTGGACGACTTTGCCAATATGCATATATTCTTGCGACCCCCATTATTGAATAGTAATGTTGTTCATAGTCTTTTTAAACGAATTAAAGGGAAATAATGTGCTGTATTAGATCTTGAATTACTTCCTGGGATTACTATGTTCCAATCTGCACATTGTGGCTTCTTATGGTATAATGTCTGGTTAATCTTGTCTTTGCAGCCACTTGCGAGTGCATATGGACTTGCCAAACATAGAGATGGTCGCTGGGAATGGGCGATTGCTCCTGGTGTATCCCCATCTCCAAGATATCAACATGCAGCTGTGAGCATTAATTTCCCTAAATTTTGTTTACTTTTAATTTGTCAGTGTGACATCTCTGTGGAATATTGATCACTTCTACGAATTGCACTTGGTAGGTTTTCGTTAATGCAAGACTTCATGTATCTGGAGGTGCACTTGGTGGAGGTCGCATGGTAGAAGATTCATCGAGTGTTGCAGGTAGTTGACTGTTGGAATCTGCACTTGCTTGTGGAATTGCTGTAGTTTTTCCAAAGAATCTGTTAATATATATTGTCTTATACTTTATTAAAGTTTTGTAATCATGTTTACCTTACATACTTGCCTACATGTGAGTTTGGGATTCTTTCTGTATTATTCCTCAAATATGCTGCTTTTCTGTTTGCTGTCGTTGAACCGAGTCACAATGGAACAGGGGTGATCAAATCTGGTGCCTTGCTGGTCGGACTCTCGTATAATGGCCGTACTAATTATTTGCTATATTTTAATGTAAATGAGATTCATCTTTTATGCTTGGAATTTATAAGAAAATCTAAAGTTTGCATTCTTTCTGTCAATGTATTGAGTGTTTTTCCTTGTTGTGGAAACTAGTTTTATCTAGTACTATCACAATTTTTTTGTCTCATTCTTTCTGACATGGTGTTATTATCACATTGGCAAAGAAATATGCTCCTGGATAGCTATGGTTGAATTAATAATTTATGTTTCCACTTGTATAGTGTTGGATACAGCGGCTGGAGTTTGGTGTGATACTAAATCTGTTGTTACTAGTCCGAGGACTGGAAGATACAGTGCTGATGCTGCTGGCGGAGATGCTGCAGTTGAGTTGACAAGGCGTTGTAGGCAGGCAGCTGCTGCAGTTGGTGACTTGATTTTTATTTATGGTGGTCTACGTGGTGGTGAGTGATAATTACTTTATTGTGTATTCCAGCATGAAGCCGCATCAATAATATTGCCCTACATCTGAGTTCATGTATTGTCACTAAAGACAAAATGGTTTTCTGAATAGTTATATCTGCTTGATGACGTGCTTAAAGAAGTGTTGTATTGGGAATTGGAGGAGTTGAGTTGGACATCAAGCAGAAAAATATTCAAGTGTATTGGACAAAGTTTGATATCTGAACTGTTTGGTGTAGGCAATGTAGTTATCACTAGCGGAAACTTTCAATATTTCTTGATGCTATTGGAAGGATTTTATATTAGTTTTATAGATTTTGATCCAAAGAGTACTTTGTAAATTTGTTTCTTCTCTGGATTTCTTCTTTGAAACCAAATTGTTGGCTTGGAGAAAGGGTTTGCTGTTGCTGGAAGATATGCTATTCGTTGTAATTTCTTAGC
The DNA here is from genome assembly GCA_948291685.1 of Euphorbia celastroides. Classification (NCBI taxonomy): domain Eukaryota; kingdom Viridiplantae; phylum Streptophyta; class Magnoliopsida; order Malpighiales; family Euphorbiaceae; genus Euphorbia; species Euphorbia celastroides. The sequence continues at coordinate 6,731 of CAOJBJ012514900.1, forward strand.
AGCTTTCCTTTGCGGGTTTAATATTGTGAGGAAATGAATGGGAAAAAGAGTCCAGAAACCCGACTTCAACTGGCTGGAACTTAGGCTTTCTTGTTGTGTATTTGAGTGTTTTTTTGTAATATCCAATCATTATCATCCAAGGTTACGTAAGTTAACAGAGGGCTGTTTCTTTTTGTAGGTGTCTTACTTGATGATTTACTTGTTGCTGAAGATCTTGCTGCTGCTGAAACCACAACTGCAGCTTCCCATGCTGCTGCTGCTGCTGCAGCTGCTACTTCTAATGTACCTCCAGGAAGGGTAGCTGGAAGTGGAATGTATGGATTTGCAGATGAGAGAAGTAGGCAATCGATGCCTGAAGCTGCACCTGATGGTGCTGTTGTGCTGGGTGATCCGGTTGCAGCTCCAGTAAATGGTGACATGTACACTGACATTAGCACAGAAAATGCCATGCTTCCTGGACCTAGGTGAGTTTGAAACCATTCATTTTTATCGGCACTGCAAATGGAATAGTGTTAATTAAATGTAGCTGATAATGCATCATTCTATAGGAGGTCGAGCAAAGGTGTGGAATATTTGGTTGAGGCATCAGCTGCAGAAGCTGAGGCGATCAGTGCAACTTTGGCTGCTGCTAAGGCACGCCAAGTTAATGGAGAAGTGGAGCTACCAGACAGGGATCGTGGTGCGGAGGCTACCCCAAGTGGCAAACAGATATCGTTTTTATTTAAGCCTGATTCCATTGGATCAAATAGCATCGTTCCACCTGGAGTTCGGCTACATCATAGAGCTGTGAGTGTTTTTTTTATCTGCCTTTGGAGCCTACTAATAAAACAACCGTTGGCTTAATAAGTCTCAATTAAAACAGTATGGAAGTCCTTAATTCATGTCTGCAATATCAGGTTGTTGTAGCAGCAGAGACTGGTGGAGCCTTAGGTGGTATGGTTAGACAGCTCTCTATTGATCAGTTTGAAAATGAAGGCAGGCGGGTAAGCTATGGGACCCCTGAGAGTGCCACTGCAGCTAGGAAACTTCTAGACCGGCAGATGTCCATTAACAGTGTGCCCAAAAAGGTGGGATTATTATTTCCTCTAGTTTCTTCCAGTTGCATATTTTTCAAAGATTTGACAATACATTGCTGCTGAAATGGATACATGAGGTTACTACAGGCATCCAAATCAAACTGAAAAATTATATTTAGTGTTTATGTTGTTCTGGTAATTTGGATGTGATGTCTCATGCCCAAACGCTGCTGTACTTCCGTCGTCCCACATTAGATCATCTGCTTCACCGTAATGCATGAATTATGATCAGCGGACATGTTATTGGAAAGTTGGAAACAAACATTAACACTGTTCCCCTATGTTTCTTTAATCATAATATGGAGGGTGGGTGCACATAAAACTTTAAATTTTAACAGAACTTAGGGAAGTTATAACTATTGGAAACCAATCAGAATTTAGGAAAGTTATGTTGAAATATGATGAGTGGAACCATGAGCCTTCAGCTTAAGCATTTATATTTGTCAAATTATAGCCTTTATGGTGCATACTTTTAGGATAGGATAGGTATACCAATATATACCTTGAGTGGAATCTTGGACCATCAGCTGAAGCATGTATTTTTCTCGAATTGAAACCTTATGATGCTTCCTGCAGCTTTTCTTTTTTATTTGACACCATTGTAGACGACAATGATGCACCAACATAACACATTTTTCATTTTACTCGTGAAATTTCTAAAATATTAAGATTCTTCTAGGTTAAGTGATCTTGTTATCAGATTTCCCTTCAACTTTATCTATTTTAAGTTGTGATATGGGACTTATTATTTGGTGGTGCAGACCTTGCTTGCGTGCGGGCTGTACCCTCTTTTTGGCATAAATGAATTACCTGTCAACAAGTATGATCTTGTGAAAATCATCTTCTCATGGCTATTAAATTTAATGGTTCTTACATATATGTGTACCAGGTGATAGCACATCTTTTAAAGCCCCATGGATGGAAGCCTCCAGTTCGTCGGCAATTTTTCTTGGATTGCAATGAAATAGCAGATCTCTGTGATAGTGCAGAAAGGATATTTTCAAGCGAACCAAGTGTATTACAGCTTAGGGCTCCTATAAAAATATTTGGTGATTTGCACGGCCAGTTTGGGGATTTAATGCGCCTTTTTGATGAGTATGGTGCACCTTCAACAGCTGGTGATATAGCGTAAGATTTTTTGATTCCATGTTCTTTGGATGTACTATTTATCATTCATTTTCTTTAACATTGATAATTACTCTCCAAAGGGGAAGCTCTTTGTTTAGTTTAATCTATGCAAGCTGGTATATCATATCTCCTGAGCTGTTTTGTTAATGCATGACTTATGACCGTGCGTATTCATAGGGCTATTGTTTAATTCTCATATATGTGTGTGTGTGTGTACTTTTTAGTTTTCATTGCTAATTTACTCAAGGCTAAAAGGAAGAAAGTTTCACCAGCAAGAGATAGGCCATGTTAGATAGGCTATCTCCAGATTGTCGGTGAAAAAACATCATTTTTCTTCTGACAAGGCAGCAATTTGATAACTGCCAAAACTGCATTTATCTGAGTGGCTTTTGTTCACACTATACTTTTATGGAACTGAGTAATTTTTTTCTTTTTGGGTTTGAGGGATGGAAATATCATCCCTACTGAATCTTCAAAGAAAGGAAAACTAACGTAGAATATCTTCCTTTCTGTCTCCTGCTCCTGCGCCACCTTCCTCTCTTTAAGGGTATGTATGTGATTTTGAATGGCAAAGAAAAATCTCATGTTGTTTATAATTTTATTTTAGTTATTATACCTTCAACTAGCCGACCCCATCTAGCATGGGATTAAGGCTTGGTTGATTGGTATTATACCTTCAACAGAAAAACATAACCGTTTTGCTATGCACTCAAATTTGGCTTATAACTTGTGTGATTGGAAAGGCTGAATTGTCTCTGCATCTGATATCTCATCAATAAGAGCAAGTATTCGGTGTAATTAGCTTTAGGTGATTCCTGTTCACTTTGTGATCTATGCTCGAATTGAATGTGGCAAAACAACTTCCAAAATTCACAAAGTTATAATTGAATTTGAGTGGGATACTTTGGTGGCAGATTGTTCTGCGATATGCCAATTGTCAAATTTATATTATCTTGGTCAACTATTTGATAGATTATTGAGCCTATCGCTTTCACTAAGCTGGTGACATTAAATGTTATCTTGTGGGTGTAAAATGCTATAAATAATTTGATACTAGAAATGTGTTTTAGCCTTCGATAGTTAACATGAGACTAACGATTCTGTCTGTGTGCACCTCTTGGCATCTAGTACTATGTTATCTTCTGGGCTCCAAACTATGGAAAATTGCTTAGAATTTTAGCGAGATAAATTTGAAGAATTATGGTTGAAATGAATTTTTAGCCATCATGACAACTCAAGCTGGTGTTATAGGCCAAGGTTAAAATGCTAAGGTCTAAGGATGGTAAAAAAAAGTGAAGGAGAACTTAGAGGAAGTGTATTGATATTGCAATTTGATAAATGGGAGTAAGAGGGTTCTTTTTCTCTCTCTCTGTGTCAAAGCAATACCTTGTGCTTTTGTCATCAGTGGATACTGTTAGAAAATCCTTCGTAAACTGAAAAAGAAGTTAAAAATGTTGTCAAATTTGGGCTGCCCAAAATAATTCTCATAGTAAAACAACTGCCAGAAGAGTTCAGGACTGTGTAGAAGAGAAGCCATGATGCTTCAATATGTGCATCTTAAAGACTGTCATATAGATATCCATGTCTAGATGGCATATTATAAAAGCAATTCAGTGTGGTCACTGGCAAAAACAACATTTTGCTGGGAAAGATGGCGCTGTTAGTAATGGTTGCAACTTGTGGTTTGATGAGAGCATTGTTTTTGCTAGGCAGGAGGAACTGGTGGTTGTGATATTTTCAAGTGTATAAGATGTCCACATAATGAGATATCAAATCTCTATGCTATAGGGGTTCATTATTCTACTAGACGGGGTTTGTAAAACCTGCGTCATCATCATGATATAAATGCTGGATATGAACGTGCAAATACTATATTTCTTTTATAAATTCTGGAGAAATTAATGTATTCTTTTTACTTGCGCAACTGTGCTTGCATTAAATAAGGAAGAAAATTTCTCACCCTGTTCTCATATGGCTCAAACCCATGACCTCCATGCTTTCTTTGCCTAATGCCGTATGGTTCAAACATGCTTTTGGTTATGCAGATTGTTTGAGAGCGTGAAAAATATGCACGCGCACATAAGTGTGCTTGGCATTATGTCTCATATGGGTTGACTTTTTTCGTCACTGGACATTTGTTTACCACGTTTCTAATGTAGCTGATTACTTTTGTGGCTATCAGATACATCGATTACCTCTTCTTAGGAGATTATGTTGATCGAGGCCAACATAGCCTGGAAACAATTTGTCTTCTGCTTGCTTTGAAGGTATCAAGGGTTGTTCTCAAGTCATTGTGAATTTTTACTTTATGCTTATCCGATTTCTTTTGGATGGGTGTGATGGTTATCTTCTATTGTCTGAACATTACAAAATTTTGGAAGTTTGATTAAATAAGGATATGCATGTCTTGCTGTTGTAGGTGGAATATCCCCATAATGTTCATCTAATTCGTGGGAATCACGAAGCTGCAGATATCAATGCCCTTTTTGGCTTTCGGATTGAGTGTATAGAGCGCATGGTATTGCATTGTCTGCATAATGTCTTTATTTAATCTCATTAAGTGATTTAAACACTCACTGGATATTTATTGGTTAGGGGGAAAGAGATGGAATTTGGGTTTGGCATTGGATAAATCGTTTATTCAATTGGCTTCCTTTAGCAGCACTGATTGAGAAGAAAATAATTTGTATGCATGGGGGTATTGGTCGCTCAATAAATCACGTGGAACAAATAGAAAGTCTGCAGCGTCCAATTAGCATGGAAGCGGGATCGATTGTACTTATGGATTTGTTATGGTGAGTGCATGTCTCTATTGCTTTTCATCTTTGTTCTTGACTCATTGTTGACACTCTTATTGTTGTCTCACAGGTCTGATCCTACAGAAAATGACAGTGTGGAAGGCTTGAGGCCGAATGCTAGAGGTCCAGGGCTAGTGACGTTCGGGGTGAGTGCTCACATTTACTCGTTATGGATAATTGACTGTTTAAAATATCTTCACTCATCCTTCCCGATTCATAGTTAGTCTAACTCCTTGAAAATTAATGGATAAATCTATCTTGTGGAGTACTTTCTGTTGAGGCTGTAATCTGCTGCAGACCATATTCTTGGTTATTTGAATGCAGGAGATTCGAGTAGTGATGCTATGTAACAAGTCAACTTGTGATATAAATTGTGATTTCCTAACTTGTTCTAAGTTTGAGCAGTAATATCTGGTTCAAACAGCTCTTATGTGCTCAAATTTGTCACTTTGCGAATCATCTTGCATTCTCTTATTGTACCGGTATCACTGTTTGTGCTAGTCAATAGCATGGACGCGCTTGAAGCGCACTATTATTTTAACCTTGCCATTGCATTGCTATTTTGAAATTTTTGGTGCATTCTTTTATGATTCAATCACCCTAAGATTGAGGAAAAAGAAAAATAAGAATTGACCGTACAGCTTTAAAAGTCATCCTCTCCCCCTTTTGCCCCTTTGTAGATTTCTTGATGATTGATCACTTTGCTACTGCCTACTTGTATAAGAAATCAGTTTGTAGTTTACTCGATATCTTTGTATGTGCTAACTGGGGATCAGTGATGCATAGTATTGATGAACTTGAAGGATGGTTGTGAATAGGTCTAAAATACTACGAGATGTTAAAAATTTTCTCTGAAGATGATCTTCCATATAATTACGATATTCATGTCTGTGATTTGCCAAAAACTGCAGTAAATGTATAAATATCTAGTCTAGCTTTGCACAATTGGTTTTTAATTTCGGAATTAGGTGTAATATGAAGATCTTAATGTAAGCTCATACTCATTTCGGATTTTTCAGCTTCACTTGTATTGTTCACACTGCTGACAAAAAGCTCCAACTTTTGCAGCCTGATAGAGTAATGGAATTTTGCAACAACAATGATCTGCAGTTGATAGTACGTGCTCACGAATGTGTGATGGATGGGTTTGAGCGATTTGCCCAAGGCCATCTTATCACTCTTTTCTCAGCCACCAATTACTGTGGTACGTTTTATTTCCATAATTCTTCATAAAAACTTACATGTGTTTTCCCAGAACCCAAAACAAATGGAGTCTTCCTTTCTCCACAGGTACTGCCAACAATGCGGGGGCTATCTTAGTGTTGGGCAGAGATCTTGTGGTGGTTCCAAAACTAATTCACCCTCTCCCACCTGCACTCTCATCTCCCGAAGCCTCACCCGAACGCCACATAGAAGATACATGGATGCAGGTGACCCAACATTTCAAAACTATTTTGTTCAGACTACAACTGTCTCCTGATAGCAGTATTGTTCATCAAATTTGTATATTGATAACCGTTGTTGGAGCAGGAGTTGAATGCAAATAGACCGCCAACACCGACTAGAGGGCGCCCTCAACCAGCGAATGACAGGGGATCTCTTGCTTGGATATAGTAGAGATTAGCAAGTTGCTTCTGATACCTACATTATACTCATCGTGGCTCTGGAGTCTGTATACAAAAGCATTGAGGCCATAGGGCTGTCGGAGTTTTCCAATTTCCAAGTACAGCAGTCGGTAAAGATATATAAAAAGTTGCAGGCACTAAGTTGAGGTGGCTTTGGAGCAGGGCTGTTGTAAATTGAGCTGCGAGCGGGCGTGTAAACAACGCTTGTTTTAAATGAGTTGGTAGTGCTGGGTATTTTTCTCGTTAGTTGACTTTTTTCTGCCTGCTTCCTTGTTTTAGGGGTAGTATTTTTGTGCTTTTATCTTTAATCTCTGTTGAGGTCCTTATATGGTGATGGTGAGATATATAGGTATTTAGATGAGTGGGGGATCCATGTATCATAGAGTTGTTCAATATTCCATGTAATTCAAGTTCTTTGTACAGTGTAAATCTCGTGTGAAGATAAGAAACTTTCCGTTTGGAGCAACATTCATATAGGTAGTTTCAGTCGATTGTGGTATAGCTTTGAGTCGTAGGATATGACGATTTGGGTCTCCCGAAGTATGACAACTTTGAGTTATTTTTTAAGTATATCTGTTATTTTGTTATTCTAAGAGTAATCTCCAAATTTGTTCAACGTTTTTGTTTTTTCTAGATTAATATCACCATAGTTGTCAATGGTTGTCTCAACTCTATGGATAGTGAAATGTTTTGTCAAGTTAAGGGGCAAAGTTGTTTAAAAGTTCGGGGTGACAAATGATAATTCAGGCTAAATTAAGGATGATTTTTATGCGTTTTTTCATATTTTGTTCACTATATTTTTATCTTCAAAACAAGATCCATATTGATATATTTTTTATGAACTTTTTTTCATTTCAAATTATTACCAAAATCAAATTGGGTATTATACTTTTCATATAATTAGTGTAAAAATATTATACCAAAATGAAAATCAACATAATACTTCTATACAAACCATGTAAACTAAAAGTATTGTAGTCAATGAAAACTTGTATAATACTTTTATATAAATAGCATAAAAAATACTATACCAAAATAAAATTGGTATAACAATTTTTTACAAATAATGTAAAAATATTATACCAGCATAAAATTTGGTATAATACTTTTATACATTTTATGTAAAAGTATTATAATTAGATAATATTTATTTATAACAATTTTACACAACCGATGTAAAAATATTAGGGTAAAACACAGAAAAAAAAACAATTTGAGGTTTTATTTACACTTTTTGTAACCAAAATTAAAGTCATAACTTTTGTAATCAAAATTAAAAGCTCAAACTCATGATTGTACGTTTCGGTTTCATCCATGACAAAAATAACCCCTTAACTCCCAAAACCAACTTCTGCGTTTTCTGATTCTGTTCTCTTCTGTTTTTCCCGTTTTGTTCCTAATATATCATGGATATAACATGATATATCTAGGATATAACATAATATATACATGATATATCGTTAATATAACACCATATAAATCAAAATCAAAGCAACAATCGACAAAGGAAAGAATATAAACTAGAGAACAAGGAAAATGAAACAGATTAGTAAAAGAAATCAATGAGAAACAGAAGGACGAGACCTAGATAACAAGGCAAAACAAACACAGATAAAATCGAAAACAAAGCAACAATCAACAACGAAGAATATAAACTGATGAACAAGGCAAATCGAAATAGAAAAGCAGAAGAGATTGGTAAGAAAAGAGAAGGCCGAGATCTAGATAACAAAAACGAAATACAGGAAGGAGAAGAGATCGATGAGAAAGAGAAGAACGAGGAGAAGAGATCTGTGAGAAAGAGAAGAACGGTGCCTGGAGAATAAGGCAAACAAAGAATAAATCGAGCTCCTGTGCGATTGAAAGAAAAGGAGAAATAGAAGAAGAAAAGAGAAAAACGTGTAAAAATAAAAAGGGAAG
>CAOJBJ012515327.1:0-10898 GCA_948291685.1 Euphorbia celastroides
CACGTATCACTTAAATGCACACTAAGTGTTTTTTTTTTTTTTTGAAAAACAAATGCACACTAAGTGTTATCTTGCTCTGAGTAAAATCCTCAACAAATATTTCCACCGGCACAGTGGACAACAAATCCAATTATCCAAACCCGATCCATCTTTGGAATCATCGAGCATGTCTAAAGCGATAGCTTTCACATCTCGAACCGAGAAAATACTTTTGAACGAGAGTTTTACCGCCTCTGCGCCCTGTGCCTTTACCGAAAAAGTTATCGCTTTGTTCGTTACGCCAATCAAGCTCAAAACCGCTTCATCTTCTAGCACATTTCCATTGTAGACTAAAGCAAAACTGTTCGGTCGAATCCCTTCTTTTTCTTGAAACATGAACTTAATATTTGTCATAGAACCGTTTCACCCAAAAGCTTAAATTGATAGGTAAGGCTCAATCTTTAGTATTTATATTATTCCTCAACATTACCCACCATTACATAATTTCTTAATCAAACTAATCTCAATTAAGAAAATATCTAATTTTTCATTAAGTACTTTTTTTTAGTGTATTGCGTTTTCACTATTATAATTCACATTAGGCTCGACTTCATTTAGCTGGTATTGTCATTAAAAATTATGTTCTCTAAAGATACCGTAAATAGCAAAATATAAAGCACACAAACTAATCCATGCTTTATTTTGATGACTCTAAAAGAGGCCAGCGAAAGTTATAGAATTAGCTTAAGAGACTATCTTTGTAGAAGTTTTAAAAATAACGACACAAGCAAAAACCCTAAAAAGTTACTAGTAAATAGGGAGAGCACAATAAAATAAATAAAACCTTTCTCAATAAAATTTTCGATTGAAACATGTTATTTCATCCTCTAAATTAGCATGAAGAAAAGCAATTTAACATCGAGTTAAACTAACAAAGTACATCAAGGGAAAAGAAATTTTATGTAAACATGTTTTACAACAAGAGATAATATAGCTTTATTGATTAACTTCTTCTACACTTGAGAAACCTTTTACATAAAAAAAATACAATTACTAAGAAAAATATTTTATTTAGTATGTAAATAAAAGTGTATTTTAAGCAGGCTCGTTCCTACCTTTCCTGGAGTCTATAGGCGAAATAATGACTTGGACTCTATTAATAAAATAAAAAATTTTAAATTGTAATATATGAAATTGTAATATATCATGACATGTAATAACAAATCAAGCGAAACATATCATTGATTAAAAAGTTAAGCATCAAAGTTATTGTGTATAACAATGTCTATGAATGCTTCCGCAAGAAAAATAACTAATGATAGTTGTTCAATACATAAAATACAAAGCTCATTTGACATTTCTTGTGACATTGATGACTTGAAAAATATTTTCAATAAATCTAGTTTTAAAAGCCTTCTTTTAACAAATAAGTATCCTTTTACTCGATTCTAGCCGACTCCTTATCATATACTTATTTGCCTTGGAATGGAAATGGGACATTGGAAATTGAACTAAGACGGATTGAAAGAATAAGAAAATGAAATCGAAAGAAATTAAAGAAAATAGTTACCCCTCCTAATAAGAAACTAGTCATAGGTAGAAGTCTGGTTTTTAAGCTTGTTCTCATATAAGAATCTATTGGTCAATGGTATTTGAAAAAGGACAAATTACAAAAACATGCCTTGTGTTTTGACTCATTAACAAAAAGGGGTTTATGTTATTATCTTTTTCAAAAACGGGTCTAAGTTTTACACCATTAACAATTAAGGGATTTTTAGTCAATTTACTATTTATTTTTGTTATTTGTTAAGGGTATTTTTGGGTTTTAATAAGTTTAAATTGAGTTTAGTTTATAAAAATGAGATTGGGTTATAGGGTATTAAGGTTAATATGTAGCATTTCTAAAAATGTCCTTGACAAATTAACAGAAATGAACAGTTTATAGACGAAAATCTTTTAATTGTTAATGGTGTAAAACAAAGACCCTTTTCTGAAAAAATTAATAACACAGACCCTTTTTTGTTAGTGAGTCAAAACATAAGGCATGTTTTTGTAATTTGCCCTTTGAAAAACTAAAACACTTCGAGTTTTGACATCAACTCATTAAGCAAAGTTATCAACAAAATTTATAATAAAAAAAAGTTCAGTTACATTGAAGTTCTATAAAATTTTAGCAAGATTTATGAAAAAAAAATTATGATCCAATAAGTTAAAAACAATGAAAAAAAGCTATTATCAATCATGTTTGTTTGATGTTAGTTTAAATGAGAGAGAAATATATTAATAAATATGAATAATAATTTTTTATTTCATGAATTGAAAAATTTCATGATTGGTTTACCATATTAATTATATTTATTAACTTTTTATTATATGTTGACTGAATATAAATATATATAAATAATAATATAAAACTAATAAAATGCAGGCTCCTTCTTTGCGGTTTCAGGTCGTCGCCCCTATCATCCAGAAACGGCCCTGATTTTAAGCCTAGTCCAACCTAATTAAAAACAACATATATTTTCGTTTCATTTAAGACCCTCAAAATGGCAGAATCAGCAGGACCGGAACTAATCCCTGATTTTAAGCCTAGTCCCTTGTATTTTCTTTATAATATAAAAGACTCAAAATGGCAGGACCGGAACTAATCCCTCATGAATGCATTGAAAACTCTTTTTAAATTTTTAATAAATTCTTGAAAAGCTTAGGTTTTGAACTTAAAATCTTCCAACTACATATTGAAATGTGTATTGAAAACTTTTTATAGAATACTCTAGTATATTTAGAGTTATAAAAGGATAAATATAAAAAATATATGTTATAATTTTGACCATTTTTAAAAGAGGTTTAAGATTTTTTAATTATGAAAAGAGAGCATATTTTAATTTTATAATATCTGTATATTTGAATCATATTATTAAAAAATTATTCATTTATATTGAAATAATTTTTAAAAACACTTTTTATGATTTTTAAACTTTAGCATCATATTTTGATTCTAAAAAATAATTGTACAATTTAAAAATTTTCAAAATTTATCTTCAAAATATATTATATTGACATCAATTAATATGAAATTTTTTACATTAAAATAAATAACACTACCCCTATTCATTGGTAAATTTTTAAAATACAGATCTTGAGTTATTTCATTTTCAAAAAATTTCAATACCAGACCTTTTTTAACAGAAAAAAATCTCACATCTTTTTTTAAAAGTGACCAAACTTTTGGAGTATATTTTTTAAATTTTAACCAATTACGAACATTATCGAAAATTCATAAAAATGAAAAGTTAGAGAATTGTTGAAATTAATCTGAAACTCTTACGCAGTATAGACCTCAGTGCCAGTTGCAAGTAGCCCTTACCGAGAGGGCTCGTGGCACACATCAACTCCTTTAATTTTGGGAAATTATACCATACATTCCCTTTTTCAAAATATTATTAGTTTTACATCAAACTCCTACTTATTTTTAAATATATGACTTTCAACTTTTTAATTATGTTTTTACCCATTTTTTTTTGTCATTTTCTGCATCCTCCTTCTTTCTCTCTAGATGTCACTATCAGTCTTCTCTCTCTTCATTAATTTCAATTTTCGAATCTTAAAACCGCTATATCTCTCAAACCGTTGATTTTTTAGATTCAGTTCTTTAAAATTTTTTGTTCGTTTTATTTTTATCTTTAAAACAAGATTAACGATGACATACTTTTAACGAAAAAAAATTCGAAAAAAAAATCGAATTATAAATTTTTTTCTATAATGATCTATAAGGTTATAGATTTTTTATATAATGATCTATAATGTCGTGTTTTTTTCTATAATGATCTATAATGGTTTATAATGTTATAGAAATAATTTATAATGATTCGTAATGCTATAGAATTTATCTATAATGATCTATAATGTTACAGGATTTTTATATAATGTCGTGTAGGTTACAAAACGACATTATAGATAGTTATAGATCATTATTGGTTTACAAAATGACATTATAGATCATTATATGTTCGTAAAATGACATTATAGATCATTATAGATCGTTATTGGTTTACAAAATGACAATATAGTTCATTATAGGTCTGTAAAATGATATTATAGATCATTATAGATTGTTTTAGATTTACAAAAACGACATTATAGATGATCAATAAGGATCTATAATGTTATAGAAATGATTTATAATGTTATATAAATTATCTATAATGTTCATAAAATGACATTATAGATCATTATAGGATATTATAGGTTATTTTGGATTGAAGAGAGCTCTTAATATGTTCACAAATTGAAACTAAAACAATTTCGGCTTGTCCCAAAGTTAACAAAATAATACTCATAACTTGTTCAAATACCTGCTATCTTATTTTGCAGAATGAGAAACTAAAGTGAAAAATATATGCAACTTAGAAGTTAGAACTAACAGAGCTCATAAATCATTCACCTAAAATCAGAAAACGGATCATTTCTCATAAAACCAATCACCGAGAAACTAGTAAAATCAGAAAACCAATCATTCAAAAAAATAATCGAACAACAAAAATCAGAAATCCCAAAATTGCCCATTTCTCGCCGTGAAAACGCACTGATGTTGATTCTAACCTTTTTTTGATGAAATATGGGTGGTGAGATCTGGCAGGTGCGAGATCGGCAGGGATCGATAGCGGTGGCGACGACGAGATCCGAGACTAGAACCAACGGTGGCGATAGAGAACGGATCTGAGGCGGCGGGAGAGATGCGAGATCTGGAAACTGGACACGACGAGTTGCGAGATCCGGTGAGGAGACGGGAACGACGATGGTGAGGAGACGCCGACGGCAGCGGCTGGAGACCGTTACCGAGGACAGGATCTGAGGGAGCCGGCCGTTGAGGCGATATCTGAAAAGTTGGTGGTCGGTTGAGGACGACGAGGACAGCGTCGATGATTGAGGAGACGGCGGCGGTGGTGGATGGTCAAAGGAATGATGATGGCGACTGCGACATCAGCGAGTTGGTCAGCGGTGAAGCTCCAACGTTTTCTTCAGCTGCAAAATGTGGAAAGAAACGTGAATGAGTATAAAGAGAAAGTGGAATTACAGTTGATGTATTTTCATAATAAAAATCTTAACGTGTGACAAAGGACTTAATTTTTCTTCATTTTAAACGTATTTGATTGTTTGTCCCTTTAATTTTCACGTCATCAACAAAGGACCAACTAACCTTAGGATACCTTATAACGTTTTTTAAAAATGACCAAACTTATGTAGTATAGTTATCTCATTTGTATCTTTATTTTATAATTCATAATTATATTATTTTTTCGGGATATTATCATATGCGTTATTGTTAGTGTAATCTCGTTTTCACATCACTAGCTAAACTTTATATGAATTGCATTTTAAGGACTATACTTGCTCAATTCAATTCTTTTTATTGCTCATTCTCCTTCAAATCCATTTATCAATAATTTTATATCGGTATTCATCACTTTTTTTTTATCATTGTATTTTAATTATTTCGCAAAAAATGAATAAATTAGACAAAAGATGATAGTTTACAATTGCTAGTGAATGCTGTATTTAACATATTATTACAAGAATAATGACCATAATATTTTCCATTAAGATATTTATTATTTAATATTAGAATATGAGCGTTACTTTTATAAAAGCTATATTCAATTCATATTTCTTTTATAAAATTAAATATCGGTTTAATGCATATTTAGTCCCCTAAATTTAGCATGATTTGAACGTTATTTTTTTAAAGTATCGTTTTGTCTCGCCAATCCCCTAAACTTGGTAAAAGTGTACTTGACAGTCTTCTTATATTGACGTGGCAGCGTGTGGATCCGTTGAATTTTCAACGTAAAATTGCTACCACGTCAATATAAGAAAATTGTTAGTACATTTTTACCAAATTTAAAAGATTAACAAATACTTTTACTAAATTTAGAGAATTAACATGATAAAATGAAAATTTAAAAAAACAGTTTTCAAATTATATCACTAAACATATATTAGATAAAAATATCAAGTCCAGGTTACATCACTATCTTCCTAGGAAATGTGAGACTGAATATAATAACATCAAAAAAATAGTAAAGCGACACGTGTAAAATAGGAGTACACGTTCATACAAGTGATTGTTATTTCCAGCCACGTATACGCCAAAGTACTGACAGCATTAACCGAGTTCTACTAGAGGATACGTTTTGAATATTTTATTTATTAAATTAAATAGCAAAGTCAGCAAAATCTAATGTGCTTTGCTGTCGTACCAAATTTATATTATTATATTGTTTTTAGAATATAATAAAAAGTGGAATCTAATCGCTTTGAGATTCTCTAACTTTCTAAAGATGCAGTCGTTTGTTCCACGTTGTGGTCACATGCCACCATGCCAGCTCCCTTTACTGCCCGTTCCCATCAATCTAACGGCTTGCTGCAGTTACGGAGTTATTTGTTAATTTTAATAACTTTTGTTGCTGAACTATTTTTAATTAATTTTCGTAATTTTTGTTAAAAAAAAACTTGGTACTATTATTCGATGTGAAAAATTGCATCGTCATAAATAAGTTATATTTAAGTGATTCGCTTACTGTAAGAAAGTGAATTTTGATAGGATTGACTTGTTAGTGATCTTAAAAAAACAATTTTATATACAGTCTTTATAAAAAGACACATATAGATATCAGTTAAACTCTTTAATTTTGACGTAAGTGCCAACATAATTAGAGTGTTTGGTACTCTAGTGTAACTATTTCGGAGTTATTTCTTTAAAACAATATACAATATTTAACAAAATAATGATAATAAACATTAAGAAGAAATTATAATGAAATAAATAATTTTGAGATTTTTAAAAATATTCACATTAAAATTAAATACTATAATTGAATTATGGAAATGTTGAATTCTAAGTTCTAACTATCTAGGATTGCTTTGGCTTATACAAAGCCCTCAGATCTGCAAAACACATATCTAAATATCTTGAGCATATTATTCAAAAATAATATCTTGAGCATGAGACTTGATATCAAATTCAATTATGATTAAAGGCATTGCCCAATATAAGTAATGCTTAGTTTTATATTCACAAAATCAATTTTTCATATATTTTAATCCAACGTGTCCCGTACTAAAGTAGCAATGTAGCATAAGGGTTACACGAAATTCCTACCAACTTTCTTTACCTTGTCAATTTTTCCAGTTGCTTTCCAAACTCGCATCATACTAAATCATCCTATAAATCAAGCTAATAAATGCCAAACATAAGAATAGAAAATTTATTCACTCCAATCCTTTCAATATCAAAAGACATCATCTCCTTCTGTCAATAATTTTATTATATTTTCTAAAGTTTTCTACTCTATAAGTTATTATGTAGAATTCCGTGAATATTACATGCTCAATGCACTTCTACCTGCTTAAGTTGGTCCTATTGGCCAACTGATCCTCTTTATTATGAGCGTAAATAATTTTAATTTTTTCAAAATTTACACAAAAAAACTATTACCTTTTTATGTTTTGCAAAATAACTTATATCTTCTTATATTTTTTTTAATCAAATTATAACCTCATTCCTTATAATTCACATTTATTTTTGACAAAACTGCTCATGTGTCTATTATTTGTTTATTTTAGCTTTTTCTTTAAAATCTATTTATTTATCTTGTTTATGTAATATACTCATATTATTATTTATATTTAAATTATTAAACTATATATTTTTAAATTGAAAGATTAACCAATAGTGGAAGTACATATATGTTGAATTATAAGTACTTCATAAATATACTTAATTATTTGTTTATATATATATATATAGTAGTAATTTTTCCAAGATAAATTAAAGTACATATATAATTAATCATAGACACTTTACAAATATACTTTAACTTACCCTAAAAAATTATCGTTTATATATATATATATATATAGTGCTTAAATTGAAAGAGTTAAAGAAAATAAACTTATTTTAATTAGAACTTTTTCAAAAACTAAAATAATTGTGTTTAGTTAGTGAGCGTCTAATCCAAGTTAAATCAGTTGCAATAAAAGTTAAGAAATTAACCTAAACTATGTAGACATCTTTAAATATGTATTGATTATTAGTTATTTCCTAATATGAAAATAATAAATCTTAATTAATTTTCACAATACTTCGAGTAAGATAAATAAATGAAGGTAGATTTATATTGGTGTTTAATAATATTTCTAATTTGACCTTATATTTATATATAAAATATTTTACTATTTTGGCTAACTTTTTTTAATTTAAAAATATATAATTTAATCATTTAAGTGGAGAGAATAATATGAGTATATTATGTAAATATGATAAATAAATAAATTTGTCAAAAATAAATATGAATTACAAGGAATGAGGTTATAGTTTGATGAAAACAGAGTATAGGGAGGTATAAGTTATTTTGCAAAACATAGGGAGGTAGTATTTCTTTTGTGCAAATCTTAGGAAGGTTAAAATTATTTACTCTTATTATGATGAACACTTTCGAGCTCCCTCAACTTAATAAATTGTATTCGAATGCCGTTCTAATGTAAAAAAATATTTTAATGGGTTGTGTCATTTTTGCAGAAAGATAAACTCAGTACTATTAATCAACTTTGTATAATTACGAATTTCAACATGATATGACTCTCCAACACACTTTTTTCAAGTTGAAACAACTTTGAGGTATAATACCAACTTTTGCAACCTTATTTTTTTTACTATAGGTCACAAAAGATCAACTTTAATTTTTTACTGGAAAAAATGCTGCTCGCCCCAATTTTATAAAGGCTGTTAATATCCTTTCGTGTAGCAAAAGACTCCAAATTAAAGAAGATAATCAATCACCAAGTGAAATTTTGATAAAAATGCCATCAATTGCAAGCTACTTTTCCCACCAAAATGAAAACATGAAAACCGGATTTGGTATACAAAAACTAGTGCAGAGGATGAAAAAGAACGCTTGAAAAAAAGGCAAGAATCAAATAAACTTATAACTTTTCATAGATGGTGTATTTTAACTAATGATCTTTTCGTAAAATTTTATTAGGAGACATACCACCTGATTTGAACTTAACTGTAAACAATTGTTGCAATAATTATTATCATTAGACATTCATCTTTCAAATTTTGGTGTATTGAACTCTGACTTCTATTTAATCACTAATTTTATAATCAATTATGTCATTGGATACATAGTGGCTAAATATTATTTGGTACAAATTTAAAAGCTGTGGGCTCGTTGATTTTCATCTTAATAATTGTAATATTTTTTTTTCAAAGTAAACACCGGAAGATAACAATTAAAAGGAGAATAAATATTAGGGAAACACATATTAATATACTGATTTTGAAATTTAATTACACCACCTTCTAATTACCTTTTTAACAGATCATGACCAAAATTTATAAATTATTAAATTATACCACGTTTCTATCTTCTTACAGATCTACGTTTCTTTTTCTCATCCAGATCTGTGTTTTCTTCCTCTCCGTCAGTCTTCCTTCTCCTTTTTCTCCTCTTCCTTTCTAGGTAACGATTTTTCTTCTTATTCCTCTTCTTCTTCTTCTTCTTCTTCTTCTGCTCCTCCTCCTCCTCCTCCAAATGTATATTGCGTTTTTTCCTTACTAAAGATCACCTGAACTAAAATAATAATACTATTTATACTAAATTGTTTTCCTAATAAAAAAAGGTTTAAAATATCCCTTCAAATAAAAAGGAAAAATAAAAAAGAAATTTCTACTACCAGAAATAAAAATCTAAAAAGGATGACTAAAAATTCCGGCTTCAATTCATCAATTCCAAAACTGAACAACAACGGCATGGTGAGAAATTCCCAAAAAGGCCTCTAAGTTCCATCAGATACTCGACTGTCTAAAAAGTTCCAAAAGATATCTCATTAAGCTCCAAAAGAACCAAAGCTTGAGTCCAAATCAAAAGTCATCTAAAGTGAAAAATAAAACCAAAATAAGTAGCATTCATTCCTAAAACACAATAAAATATAAACGAAACTAAACATAATTCGACACCCATGAACTCATATGAGCTACATATGCTTTAAGTAAAGGCCTAATGTATATAAAAGAGCCTCAACTTGTCTTGAAAAAACTTTTGCCTCCCCCAACTTTCAATGTGACCTCGGAAGGGCCTCAATTTTTCAAAAGTGGGTCAAAGAAGGGCCTCCGTGCCACGTGTCAACTTCTGATCGGAGAGAGAAAAATAAAAAAATGACAAATTTGAAAAGTCAAACCAACCAGATGTTGACACGTGGCATGGAGACCCTTCTTTGACTCACTTTTAGAGAGTTGAGGCCCTTACGAGGTCACACTAAAAGTTGCGGGAGGCAGAAAGTTTTTTGGGACAAGTTGAGGCCCTTCTTTATTAAACCTTTAAGTAAAATAAAAATTTAATACTCAAAATGGGAGATATGAACTATTAGGAAAGAGTTAGATGTACTTTTCAATATATTTTCAACCATATGGTAAAAATGAATAAACTTTAAACCTTCAATTTCTCTATTATTATTTTATTTATTTCCATTTTAGAAATTAGCTTCCCAGATTTAAAATTATTGCGTTAACACCAATAAAATTTGGTTTGAATATTTAAGGCTTAATGCATAAAGAAGGGCCTCAACTTGTCTCCAAAAGTTGGGGGAGGCTGAAGCCGTTTTTTATGCATTCGGCCAATATTTAAGGTCTCAGATTAACTAAGAAGGGACTTGTGGAATATAATAAATAGTACAGACCAAGATAAATTATAAAATTTTATGACTCTTTACAGAATATTTATAAAATTGTAATGAATAATCTTTAAACTACAACAAAACCAAATAAATTTCTAGTGAATCACAATGGATTTGGATTAAATGTACATGTTCATTCGGCTACAGCTGTATGATCTACAAAGGATACGTATTGAATC
>CAOJBJ012515391.1:0-10402 GCA_948291685.1 Euphorbia celastroides
AACATTTTAAATATAATATTTCTTCACTAATATATGTAAGTTAACATCTTCTAAAATAATTAGGAGATAAAACATTCTAAAAAAATTACATCAAACTCAGATAATTAGGAAATAATGAAATCGTGAAATGTATATCAATAATTTTTGTTTTAGTATGATCCATGATTATATTATACTGGTCCATTAACAAATGTTACACTCACATAAAATTTGTTCTTTATCTTTTATTTTCATTCTCAATAAGTGCTTCATCTTTACTTTTTGAATCTAAAATTTACTATTCATATTAACTACTACTGAGTTATTCTAATTTATGATTTCCTTCTAATTTATGATTTCCTTTTAAAGTTTATACTAATTTATTCTAATTTATGATTTCCTTTTAATCAACACAAATTTTTATTTGTATTTAATCATTCTTATTTTTTGTTTATTCATGCAGAAAACTATAGATGCTTATCATGTTAAGTAGAAACTTAATTTAGTGGAATAAATTAGTATAAACTTTCAAAGCATGTGTTCTTTGCTTCTGGACCATTTCAGAATACAATAAACCAAAATCAATATATATATATATATATATATATATATATATATATATATATATATATAACTAATTATTTGTCATTGAGTATAACATATATAACTAACAAAAAAATTAATTCATTCATTTACATGTCATATTTAAGAAAAAAGACGGAGTTTTTAGTAGAGTAAATATTAGAATCTTGGTTTTTCATT
Source organism: Euphorbia celastroides (assembly GCA_948291685.1). Classification (NCBI taxonomy): domain Eukaryota; kingdom Viridiplantae; phylum Streptophyta; class Magnoliopsida; order Malpighiales; family Euphorbiaceae; genus Euphorbia; species Euphorbia celastroides. The sequence continues at coordinate 742 of CAOJBJ012515391.1, forward strand.
TAGAACTTCGAGTTTTTTTAACTAAACTAAAAAAGCAAGTGTATATATATACATATATGATGAAATATTTAAATTATTTAATTAAATAAATTTAAATGATTCATTCGTGCATCGTACGGGGTACTAAGCTAGTCAGCTTAACAAGCAAACGTAGAAAAAAAAACAAAAAAGCAACTAACATATACTTCTCGAAGAGCAGTGTTTTGAGCAATACTCGCATTAAGAAACTCTCCATATATTTCAAATTGGCTTGTTTTTAATAATTTACAAGCGATTGATATTTAATAATGTGGCTGTTGTCGTTATCTAGAATGGATATCAATTATTACTAATAAAGTTTTGTTTATAAATAAAATAGTGGTTTTAATCAAATACTTATAATTGTTTTTTGATGTCTAGAAAAAGCTATAAATAATTATTAAGATGTTAGTTAAAGAGAAGTATAGACTCGTTTAATTTATAACTCCCATTACTCATAGTTCTCCCTGTAAACTTTTTACCAAACACTTAACTACTTATAAGGTATTTATGTATCATATCTATGAAAAATTGGCTTTTTAGATGTAAGTGTCCTGAAAATTATAAACATATACATTAACTGTCCCGACAAGTTAAAGCATAAACTGGAGAAACAATAAAGAATGACACATGATTTTTCATTGTTCATTAGTATAATAATATGAGGTATAGTAAAGTATCGTGCATTGTTTTTGTTTTGAAGTGTGATGTCTTTTTAGTTGATTAACTTTCATGGTGTATTATTGTAAATATAATGAATTAAATGAATGCTTGTATGAATGTATAGAGAAAAATTAAATAAGGTATATCAAAGATTCAGAATTTGTGATTCTAACATTGAAAAATCCAATCTTTGGTTTGTGGCAATCTGGTTGAAAGTATCAAATGCTAGTCAAAATGATTTGCTAATGTTTTCTCCTCAGAACAATTTGAATAAGAATCTACTTGCAGCTAATTAGTCCAATGGATGCATCAGTTTTCTGTAAAGTTCCTTTCTATGTGAGAAAGAGATCTGCTTTTTGTATAATGTAAAGCAGATTAATAATCAAAGAAATTAACCAAAACCTTGAATCAAATATTTCTGATAACTTGACTCAAACCGCACGATTGATTCAAGAGCTAAACAATAGCATTCGACGTGTGGTTGATTCGAGTGGGATTTTGAGGTCTAGTAAGGGAAACCAAAAGAGAATTCGATTTGGGTAAGTTAGCCTACCGAGCTTTTCATACTATTGCTGTATTTTCTTCGTAGTAGTATACAAATCGACAAGAGTAACTAGATAACAGAAGCCAGGGGATAAGTAATGTGCTTCATTGATGAGTTTTCTGGTTCAAGTTTTGATCTTTTGTATAATTTTTCATCAGATTCATTGAAATAAACAAGTATTATCATAAGCTTGTATGAATATGTTACTTGCTTCTGTTACCTTGCTATTTCTATTTTTATTGTTTTTTCCACTCTCCACTCCAACAAAATAGATCACAAAATAGACACGAAATTGAAAAGGTTATTGTTCTGTGGCGCCAGAAGCTTAAATGAGTTCGAATTATATAAAATATAATGATGGAGAAAGGTAAAGATCTTTAAACGTGCCATTACTGATTCGTGAACAAAAGCTTATTTTTTTCAAAAGGGACACTTTATGTCTTTTATATGAGTTTCCGGTATACTGTTAAATATTAAATAATAACATATTCACAAACTTTTTTCTCTGGCAAATCTTCAGACCTGATATAATAATCAAAATAAATTTAGGGATTTTTTAAAGAATACACAGAGACTCGGGAGTTTTGCACCATCCTCCCATCAGACAGACAAATATTAATGGGGTATTTAATTAAGTGCAAATTAAAATCTCAACCACCAAATGGAAGAAATATGCGAAACGCTCGACTATCAATATAATCAATTACAAAACATAATAAGTGGATTCAAATTCAATGGCACAACGACAAGCTTACACTCATGGCAGTTAAAATCAGCTCCATTCAGTTCAAAAGAACGAAACTTTAATTTCCTCATGGTGCAGTCAATTCGCTCTTTCGTTACACTAAGTATAATATTATTTAAACATGATTATAAAGATTGAAACATGGATAGTTTAAGCAAGGATAACAAGCTTTAAAATAATGAACAATTTGTTACATGACAGCAATTTTTTCTACATAAATATAAACGACAAGGGAAACAAAAGCATAACGAAGTTACTTTTGTGCTTTGTCCATCAATGTAGCTAAATGTTCTTTCCAGTTTGAAATTTTTTCTTCTCCATTTACCACCTATAATCAAGCATAAAAATCAAATGTAAAGAAAGAGCGAAATTGACAGACTAATAAACAAATAAATAACTTAAGCTCCAGGAGATTTCTTCACTTCCAATGTCCTCTGCATTTTTCTTCCACAATCAATATTGTCTTATATGGTTCAATCGGGGTGGGTAAAACAATGACTTTAAGCAAATTAACAATGCTAAAACAAATTAACGATGACTTACTGTGTATTGGATATATGCTCAAAGTTTCAGCAACTATGAGCTGCAAATGCTATAGTGAATAGAATTGAAATCATAGATTATGTGGAGTGGGCTAACGACGACTATTTGAAGACAAGAAATTTTGCTCTCCTCATAGAGGATCTGACTTCATCTTTATCGACAAAACCTAAACATGAAGTCAGATCATCTATAAGGATAGCAAAATTTCTTGTTTTCAAATACCTATGAATAATGTATGATCCGCCTTGTTGTTAGCCGACTACATCATCGACAATTCTAATTCTCTTTATAACAACATTTTGCAACTCAGACTTGCCATAATTTTGAGCATCTATCCAATACACAACAGCACAGGTAATAAGTCATTGTTAATTTGTTTTTAAGTCATTGTTTCATCCATTTTCTCTTTCACAGTATCAAATAAAAAAGTTAATACCAAAGGGGCGTAGCTTAGTTGGTAGATCTTCCAATGTGGAGGTGGGAGGTCTTGGGTTCAAAACCCAGTCTCTTCAAGGATTTGTTAAATTATTAAAAAATAAATAAAAAAGTTAATCAAAGTGAGTTTGGTGAACTTCAAAACATGTTTTTGCATCAGCAATATATAAACTGTACCATGTCGAAGAATATAAGTATGTTCCACACTTCATACAGACAAAAAGACAGATCTTCTATAGGTGATTGCACAAATAGACAAATTATATTCACTTTTCACCAACCTCAAATGTGAATCCTGCTTGTGGGACTGTATCCAGAGCTTCCACACAAATGAAGGCAGCATCCTCTTTGCTAAGGCTTCCCTTCTCCGCACAACCCTAAAGAGACAACAAATGTTTCGTTGTTACAACTCTGTCCTAACAAGGAGTTTTACCGTCACACTTCCATTTGAAAGCATCAATTGTTGTCAAAACCCATGTTGGTTCGGTAAAAAAGTTAAAAAGCAACCCTCGTAAAATTTGGCTACTGCAAGCTTGTGTCCAGTCCGAGGCGTTTGGGTGGTGTATTAAGTATCCCTTGCTAAATGTGATGGCCAAATGTCAATTATGTGTGAAACAAATAACCCTCTTCTTTTTGAGGTATCGATTTGGGATTAATTACTTCTATTTTCAAGTAGAATTGAAATGTGATGTGGAGATACCTCGTCGAAGTTGAAACCTTGCTTTCCACCAGGAGTATTTTGCAGGGAGCCAACTCTAATGATGGTGTAAGGAATTCCAGAAGCCATCAGGGTTGATTCATCTTGCTCTGCAAGTTTTCTTGCATTGCTTTTCATGACAGCTTGTATGCCACCGCTACCTCTATAAGCAGACAACTGCAACTTTGTTAACTCAAAATACTTCATAGTAAAAACTTCTCACTTCTCATTTGCTCATGATGAATTACTAATATTCCTCGATACCAATGTCAACCAAAGAACGCGATCTCAATTCTCAATAACAAACTTCCATCACTTCATTTGTATGGCGAGAATGTTCATCAACCTTGAATCTGTTAGCTTCATACCTTGATAATTTCAATGAAATAATATGTATGGATGGAAGTTGATTAAGATTGCTCTTGTCACAGATTGTATAACTAGTTGAACAGTGTAGAGATGGTTGATAGTAGTATTAGAAATTGTCTGAAGTTCCTTTGTGTTTCAAATCAATCTAATCATATAGTTTCTCTGATATATAAACATTGTCTCTCATTGCAATATAACAACTTTGCATACACTGGCGATATTTTATTTTTGAAATCGGATGGTTTGAGTGGCCCAATATTATCAGATTGATAGTTCAATGGCCTAATGGAAAAAGGGAAAAGCTCAGGCCCCTGTTCAGTTGTGGATAATAGCCACTGTTTTACATAATAAAATTCTCTTCCAAATTATAAATGAAACCAAATTGGAAAATGAAAATCACAAGCATTTGTCACAGCTAAACAAGGTCTAAGGGAATTCAACTATACCTGAGACAAGAGGATTACATGATTTACACCTTTCAAGCTTCCAACAGAAGACAGAAAGCCATCCTGCAAGAGAGAAAACGATGAGGCTGATAGAGGTTTATAGCCAAGAACACCATTTTTTGAAACCGACTCGAAATGCAGAAAGCTTTCGAATCTAAATATCTCATTTCCCCCTTATCCAAAAAACACTTAAAATCACCATATGCATTCTTGACCAAAATTATGAACTGTACAACTAACATTACAATGTAGCGTATTGATATGCCATGACAAAACACTGGCAAGCTAAAATAAGAGCATCAACCAACCGAGTAACGCGTAAACATAAAAATACTAGAACCTTTTTAACCTATAATGACTCGGTCACAAGCTGCTACTGAACATATAAAATTGTACAACAGAAGAATCAAACCGATATTTTTAGAATCACATACAGATATGCATATAATTGCACGGACTCCCCTGAGAGCTTTCTTTAAAACTTGCTTGTTGCTTGTATCTCCTGCTATTGACTTTGCAAGAAGAGGGAAAAAACAAAATTCATCAGAAGCTCGCATATCTCAATACATATTAAACTAAAAAGCAAGGAAAAACAGATTTGAAGTCTATAGCATGGAAGTATTGAACCTAGTTTTATTCACGAATTACATAAACATATACCTCAACATATATTCCAAAAGCTTCCATGGCGCTCCTCCTATCTTTCACCAATGCCTTAATTTTTGCTCGTTTGACAATCAATGACAGTATTACCATCTACAAAAGCTAGAGATCTCAAGGCTCAGATCAATGAAATTAGGGAATTTGTTCAATCAAGAAAATCAAACTCAATTGGCAAGTCACAACTTTTAGAATCGAAGTTTAACTAAACAATTACAAATTGAGTTCTAGGCAAAGAAACACACCTGACCAATTTCACTATCTCCATCAGTGACCAAAATCATATCTCTTACTGCCTCTTCTTCTGCATTTAGAGCGAAAATCAACATTTTCCTCAACACAATAAAAATCCGAAAACTATTGACAATAAATACCTAACAATTCGTCTTCATCTTTAGCAGTAGAATCATCTTTTGCAACCAGATCAGGTGCCCCATACCATTTCCTCAGCTTAGGACCGCCTGAATTTTAAAAATAACAGTAAATTCTTCAGTCAAGTACACTTAGCCCCGTTCTTTTGGACTAACTAACTGAAATTAATGGTTACAGAACAAACCTTATTAACAGAATCTTAATATAAACTTAATGAAATTTATCGGAATTTAATGAAACTAAAATTTATGTTTCAAAATTTGATAAGTTTTATTCTTGTAAAAAAATTATTGAAATTGAATTAAAACTTAAAGGAAACACGAACTGAACTGATCTGAATGAAAAACATGCCTTAATCTCAATTCGAGATCATCAAACCATAAATTAACTCGGTACCTTCAATGTAGTCGAGGATTTGATCGAAAAAGCCGATTTTCTTCTTCGCCGAACACCGAGTGAGAGGATGACCGTCGAATTCAGAGAAGAAAGGCGAAGGATTCAAAAACTTGCATTGATTTAGAGAAGAAAAAGAGAGGGAAGATTGAGAGAGGAGAACCGAAGAAAGAGTACCCGCCATTAATGGAGTCTTCTCTCTGTACCTCTAGTTCTTCTATCTTATCTTGTTGCCGTTTTAATTCCCGCGAAATTGGAAAATCACCTTTGTGGTCCTTAAATTATGTGAAATATGCAGTGTTAACAAAACCCGACCGGACCTCCGGTTCAACCGGTTGAACTGTCAACCGGCCATGTGTTCGGTCCGGTTGAAAAAAATTGTTGTTTTGATATATTATTTATATTTTTAATATTTTTCATTTATATAATATATTTTTAGATATGAATTACATATAATATATGAAAATAACATATAATTTTCAAAGATGGATGACCAGTTGAACCAGGATTGGAACCGATTAAACCCATGACCTATTTAATTTATCGGTTCGATCTCCGGTCCGGTTTTAATAACATTGAAAATATGTAAATGTAGTTCATAAGTTGTAAATTTTAGATAAATTTTTAAGAAAAATAATCTAAAATTTCGCTCAATTGTAAAAATAGCCTTGAAATATTTTTTTATAAAAAGAAATTTCGGGGTTTTCAAAAATTTTACAAACATAAATTTTTCATATTAAATTATGTTTAAAAGTGAATCATTTTATTTATTTTTCTATGAATTTTGGTAAGATGGTTATTAAAAATACACTACACAATATTAATAATTTTTCAATAAATTAAATATTTTTTTATTAAAATCGTAATAATAAATTTTAAAAATTATAAAAAAATACTTGATTTTGATTAATATGTTTTTTAAAAATAAAATTTACTTATTAAAATATTAAATTATTTAAAATACTTAATATAATACGGATATTGTGAGATAAAAATTTTATTTAAAAAGTTTTAAAAACCTCCTATACCCTTTGGCCGAAAAGAATTTTTCGGACTATTTTGTAAATATGCGAAATTATAGGATGTTCTCACAGCATTCTGACTTTTCGCACACGCTCGGAATTCACGCGCCTCTTCTTGTTGGCACTCTAGAGGAAGTTTCGAATCCGGGAACTGTTTTACAGTAAACTCAGCGTACTGGAAAAGCGAGCCAAAAAGACTCTCTTTCGACTGGTCACTCACTTTCTCTCTCCAAAGCCTCGCGTGATTGCTTAATACCTTCAACTTCTTCGATTGCTCGAATTTTTCGGTTCATTAATCAGCTGAGCGAAACTCAGTTAAGGATAGTCACACAAATTCTATGGTGAGTCGTGTTCTTGTTGCTTTTTTGGGTTCTTTTGATTAGCTGAATATAGTTATCTCTGGTTTGCGAACATGTGAAATTGTGCCACTGTTATGCATTTTTCTCTTTGAGTTTCCGTTGTTAATGTGGTTTTTAGAGCTGTTTAGTTTGTGCTGAACTGATGTGTTTTCTTTGGCTTAATGTGACTGCTTGACCTTTAGTTAAGCGGAAATTGGTTCCTTTTAGGCTAGTTATGGGGAAATTCAGTTGCTTATATGGTTGTATTTCAGCTGCTAGTCATTGTTTTCCTCTCTTTAAAGCCTCGTGTGATTGCTTAATACCTTCAACTTCTTCTATTGCTCGGCTTCTTCGGTTCATCATTCAGCTGGGTTAAGCTCAGTTAAGGATAGTCACACAATTTCTATGGTGAGTCGTGTTCCTGTTGCTTTTTGGGCTCTTTTGATTGGCTGAATAGAGTTATCTCTGGTTTGTGAATATGCGAAATTGTGTCACTGTTATGCGTTTTTCTCTTTGAGTTTCGGCTGTTTTCAGCTCAGGGTGATCTGCAATGTGATTTGAAAGAGCTGTTGTTTGGTTTGTGCTTAAATGATGTGTTTTTTTTTCGCTTAATATGACGGCTTGACCTTTACTTAAGCGGACATTGGTTTTTTTTAGGTTACTTGTAGGGAAATTCAGCTGCTTATATGGTTGTAATTTCGTTCAGTTGCTGAATATTTGGTTTGGTACTAGGAATATGAAATAAGTTACTGGGGGGAATATTGATTATTAGATTACCGACTAATGATTTCAATTTGCTTGCTAGCGCATTGATCATGTGTTTGTTCTATTTGCTAGTATGGTACTTGAGGCCTGAATATGTATTTCATTTTTGCTTAAAGTAGCCTTTGTTGATTTCATATGTTCATGTAGAGAGGTGAACCTTTTCAAATATTTTACCATTTGGTTGAGAATTTATTAAAACTATGGACTTAGTGAAAGCGATGAACTGTTTATTGTATTCTGTTTATGTCTTTTTTCCCATGGGTTTGCAGTTTCGCTATGTAAGTTGCATGTGGTGGATTTTCCATGGAAACAGAGGTTGGAGTTGAGGGGAATGATGGAGGGAAGTTGGAGGAAGCTAGCCTTGAGAAAACATACTCTTCTTTGTCTACTATCAAGCAGCTCTCTGATCCTGTTGTGTATAAGCTTGTCCGGGTATGTTTTCTTATCGCCATATAATTGAGATTTTGATTGGTGTAGTAATATTATTTTGTGGACTTCAAATGGTTGTTCTGCTAAATTGTGAGATATCTTAAACTTGATGTATTATGCTGGAAAAATGTAGACAGAAAGCCTTTGAACCTTACTTTTGTTGAACCATTTAGAAGTACCGATTGATGACTTTTACTCACTTAAAGCTTCTTACTTTTCGACGCACACATTTGTATTGCTTCCTTTGCTTAAATCATGAAGTCGAGACGTATAAATATCTTCCTGCTATATAGTTGGAAGGAGACGGGAGACTAGTGCCTGCAACTGACGATGAAGTAATGGAGGTTGAGGGCATTCTTAATGATGAGAAGGATGAAACTGGTTGTGTTGCTGATGATAAAGATGCTGTGGGGTATATTTCCAATGATAGGTCTCCCTCTAGAATGCAGCTTGAGTTGGAGGATTTGCCAGGTAACTGATGCTTTACATCATCTCTGCTTGATATTTTTTGTCTGGCATACATTTGTTCAACTTCTTGACCAATTTATGTAACTTCACGAATGCTCTGTCTGAAACATAATCCTATGTTCTGTTGCATTATGATAATCGACAAATTATCATTTCCGTGCAGCATTGTGTGAAATTTCGGCAAGCTTTCTTCTATTAGAACATTTTGGCAATTTCTTGTATGACAATAGACATTTTACCCGTTACAAATTTTGATAGTTATCTAAATCCCATTTAAAAATCAACATTTTTTTATCATTCCATGATGCTTCTACGGTTTATCATGCTTCTATATCTTCTATATCTGACTAAATAATGTGTGCCAGGGCTGTCCAATTTGGAGAATAATGAAACCGATCTAGGCAAACTAAATGAACGTCTTGAGGTATTTTTGGGCTTTTGAATTAAATATTTTACAGTCATGAAGTTCATTTTACTTTTATTTTGTATGCACTCAATTGAATCGTATTGTATACTTGTGATAAAGACTTTCTGGTTTTTATACTACTCGGTGACGTTCCTCTTTTGTTCCTGTCTTTACTTTTTATATCCTATAGAGTGCTTCTTGAGGAAGTAAACCTTCAATCATGATTAATTGTATTTGTGTTTAATATATTTGGATTTTATATATCTGTACATATCTTTTCTGGCTTCTCGTGTTATCAGTTACTGGATATTTCTCATTTCAGTGATTTCTATGCATGGCCAGATTATG
>CAOJBJ012516820.1:0-11459 GCA_948291685.1 Euphorbia celastroides
ATTTTATAAAATTGTTGAACAAAATAACTTTTCAAAAATTAAGACTAATGTAAATAAACGTTAACCTTTTTATATAAAAATATTAAAAAACATTCGTGCGAATTAGAGAATTTGGAATAATAAACATAGGTGCATAAATTAAGTAGCCACCTAACAAAGAGGTGTTACGAAAATGAGCTTCAATTCCTTTCCCATTACTTGACATCACCACACACTCTTTCTCTGGGAGACATCAAAGGTGCATTTGATTGGGGGTTTCAGGTAAAAGAAAAGAGAATCAGAAGGTTTCATTCTTTTTATTGTTGTTTGTTTGGATCAAGGAATTAAATTCATTTCCTTTTTTTCTTAATTTCATTACACAAAAAAGCTTTTTTCCATTCCCCTCCACCTCTTAACGTTTCATATTCCCTTTCTCCATCCTTATTATTTTTATCAATTTCTTTTATAAATATATAATAGCATATCAATATAAATTTTTATTATTTGCAATATAATAATAATAATAATTATTATTATATATAATAAAAAATAATTGTAAGTGTTGGACTAGTCTCGTTGATACCGAAAGCTACGCTGAAGGGACAGCTCGTTGAAGGTCGTTTTGCTCTGGCGTAAAGGAACTCTCAGCGAAAGGAGTCACACGATGAAGCATATGGGAAAAGCTCACTGAGAAGAAATGCCGCCGAGAAGGACATACGCGCTGACATAAAAGTTAGTTTTGTCTTATGTCCAGCTATCTGCTTCCGACAAGAAGTACATCGCATTTAATGCGGTCCGAAGAAAAGACAAGCGCACATTTAATGCACTCTGAAAAAGTAGGAGGCGCGAAGAAAAACACGGAATGACGCTCCTGACACACAGGAAACGCGCAGTACCTTATTCCGGCAAAAAGCAACCTTGAAAATTGCAACTCCAATCAAAATCCAACAACTCAAGGTCAAAACCTCAAGATTTCAGAAGTTGCAGTATTTTCGGTCTTCAGGAAAGCAAGGCCACCAATGGAAAGTTATCGTTGTGAGTAACGGGCAGAATTATTTAACTTTTAGTTAGAGAAATTCTAAACGGTCTGAAATCAACGGTAATATTTCTTCGGCCATAAATAGGAGAATCAAAGAAGAAGAAAGGTGACGACGAACGAAAAACATACGACGCACAAAAACTCTGTTCAAGCGTGAAATCTCTTCACGTCTCAAAAGAATTCTTATTTGAGAAAAACATTTAGCAACAGTTAGATTTTATATCTATTGTAATCTCTTTTCACTTTCTGTGAAGAGTAGAAATCTATATTTTCGTTGTAAAAGTGAGTAGACTGTTGGAAATGGTATCCAACAGTTGGATTAGAGAATAGGAGAAAGAGGAGGGTACTCATTCTCTGAAAAACTCTGTAAGAAGGTTCTCCGTCGATAAGAAGACACTAGTAGATTAAAGCTCGGAGAGGGTATCCGGGGACTGGAGTAGACACGGGCTGCCGAACCAGGATAAATCGCGCTGGTGATATTCTCTTACTTTGTTTTTATTACTAACCCACTAAATACTCAGCTTCGCTGATACATCAGTGTACATTCATCAAGCATATAAATCAGTCACTGAAAAGCTCGCTGAGATTAAAACATCTCAGCGCACAAGTGTCAGTATCAGCGAAAACACTTAGTCGCTGATCAGAGAGGGTGAAACGAAAAAGATTTTAAAAAGACTGCATTAAATTATTTCAAACGTTAAAAATTCATTCACCCCCATCTGACACGTGTTATATTGCCCAAGGGGACCAACAGTAAGATTAATATTTTTTTTGTCATTAATATGATAATATATTATTATGTTACTAATAATATTAAATTAAATATTTGATAAAATAATAATTATTTTATAGAATAATTATAATATTAATAAATAATATTAACAACTATTATATTAAATTCTATGATGATGATAGACACAATATTAAAAATATTTCTACTAATAAATTATTTATTACTAAAATTATATAATAATAATAGTAATAATAATAATAATAATAATACAATATTAATAAAAGATAATAATTTTTTATTAATATAACAATATCATATTAATATTGATATGAATTGTTAAATTTACATTTTGAATTGTGTATGAGTTTTATTTTTTTCATACAAATAATTATAAAGAAAAGATTAAAAACATCATTACCTTTCCTTAACTCATCCAAACATTTTTTGTTAATCAAAGGTAAAACCTTTCCTTTCCTTTCTTTTTTCTTTGTTGATTCCCTTTCCGTTTCCGTTTCCTTACCTAAACCAAACGCCCCCTAACACCTTTTTACATGTGATGTCAACACATGTGTTTTTGGTCAACTCCTCTTGTCAATACTCACGTATATTGTTTATTAATCTATATTATTGTATAACTTGGAACTGGCTAGAGATTTGGTTTGGATATTGATTCTGATATAATCTGTAACAATGTGCATTCGATTGTTAACGAATAGTAAAATATTTAGTAAGATTTTGAGGATTTTTTTTTTTCAATTCTGTGTCGGAAAAAATACATTGTAATGAAAAAAGGAGAGATTGTGCCATGTTCAAGTCGAGTAGTTAATATCGTTGTTGTTATATGACTTAGCCACCAGTGAAAATGAAACAAAAGTTTGTACCAGTTTTTGTCAATCGAGTTTGACACATGACTACACTATTTCTAAGTTTTGCTATTTGGATGGCTAAAATTTTCCTATTATCCAAGTGTTTGTGTGAGAGTGAGTACGCAGTAATCTTGCAATAAAACACATGTTCTTTAATTATTCTAATTTTAATGCGAATTATATGATTTGGCCAAGTCAATAGGAAGCTGCCATTCGTTGCATTGGAGCCTTTGATAATAAGGCTTCACATTTAATCAAAAATACTATTCCTGTACCATAGCTATTATGATAGATTTGGTAACAGATTTAATTCCTACTTTTCAAAAGTTGCTATCATATATGGTATAGGGTTTATTACTAGTAAAAAAAGAGTTTGGGACAAGAAATACTAGTTACAGAACTTTTCTATATTTTTAAAACTTCACCACTCTGTAAAATTGCTCTGAAAAAGTTTTGATTGATAATGAACTCTAATATTTGTAATGGCACATGTCTTTGTTAAATTAGAAACCTTAGGAATACATATGTATTTTTATCGAAATTTAGTGGAGATTGATCATTTTTGTGGAATTGTATGGATTCTGCATTCTACTTGTAAGATGATTTTGTTGTTGTTGTTTTTTTTGGCTGAATGCAAGTTGCTAAAATTAGCTGTAGGAAAGAGATATCGATGATAAGAAAAAATTATTGAAATAAAAGTATATAGCTGCTATATAGGTCCTTCAATGTATATTTCTGGGCAGCAGATAAACTAAAAGTTACTGAAGTTGCAAAAAGAAATTAGAAATGCAGTGGTTAGAAAGAACAACAGATATTTGGCTGATCTCAGAATATCTACTACATCCTGGAAATAGTATAAATTAATCTCATATAATAAATAATATATATGAGACCCCTATTTTTCTATTTAAAATTATTTGTTGTTGATATTGCACAACTAGTGTAGGGTCTGTATCGTTGGAAACTGAGAAGCTTCCTTCCCTCAGCCCCCCCAATCGCCATGGCCACCACAACCGCCGCTTCCAATTCGCCGGAATTCGAATTCTGGATGGTCCGAAACCCCTCCACTCCCCCTCCCACCCTCGTCCCCGCCGACGAGCTCTTCGTCGACGGTATTCTCCTCCCTCTCCACCTCCCTAATCCAGCCCCTCCGCAGCCCCCTCTCTCCGACTCCGCTGCCGCTCCTTTATCCGCCTCCAAACGATGGGCCAATTTGTTCAAGAAAGCGTCTCCGGCCAAGGCCCCGCCAGATAAAGAGAAATCCGAGAAGAAGAAAGAGAGGAAGAGCTGCCAACCGGGGCCCGCCTCTTCGGCGGAGCTTAACATCAACATTTGGCCCTTTTCGCGGAGCAGATCCGCCGGCAATAGCGGGGCCCGACCCAGGATGTTTCCGGGTACCCGCAAGGTGAACAGCGCGCCTTGCTCGCGGAGCAATTCGTCCGGCGATTATAAATCCAGGAAGTGGCCCAGCAGTCCGGGTCGACCCAGTGTGCATCTCGGCCGGAGCAGCCCCGTGTGGCAGGTCCGCCGCGGCGGCGGCGGTTCCTCTGCCGTGAAGAATGGATACCCCGAGCCTGGGGTTTTGACGAGTAAAAAAGAATCTCGCCGGAGTAAGGCGGCGGCGGGGAGGACATCGGAAGTCGTGAATTTGAAAGGGCCAATGTGTAGGGGAAAGAGGCAGCAAGGGAGCTGTAGAAGCGATGAAAATGGCGGCGGCGGCAACAAATCGGGTAATGTGGGGAGCGGTGCTAGTTTATTCAACCTACGTAGCCTATTCAACAAAAAAGTTTATTGATTAGAACAGTAATATAGAGTAATTAACCCTCTAATCATATATATAGATTGGTGTATGTATTGCTATATAATCAATTTGTTTTCATCTCGTGAATGATCCGTTTGGTGTACAAAAAGTGAAACGTATTTGCACTCTGCCTTTATTTTCTTTTAAGCGATTGAAGCAGAGCAGGCTGCCTTTTTGTGTTGTCATGCATTCTCTTTTTAATTCACAATTTCAAATTAAGTCTAAAATACAGAACGTGTGGTGCCAAGACCTACGAATTTCGAGAATAAGAAGGGTCTCTCTTCTTGGAAAATATTCGTATCATCTGTGTAACTGTGTATTAGAAGAGCTTCGGTGTTCAATGAAGATACAGAAACTTGAAACTGAATACGGACAAAACTAAGCTGACAGGCTCATCTACATCTTTGGAACAGAGATGGCACCCAAACTACATATCCTGCCAGTGAGTATACTAAAATTGTGATGGTCACTCCAGGTTGCCCTGCAAAAGTTACTGGTTCTGCATGCGTGCAGTAAGAAGGTCCCTCAACTCAGCTAATAAAGCTGAACTTGACGATTGCAACGGCACAGAGAAGAACCTCTCCTACCAAGTCCCTTACCACAACTCCAGCCCCGCTCTCTGAAGCTATATCTGTCCATCAAGCATCAACATTAACTTCATCTAATCCTTTTTTAGATGGTGTCCAGCTTTGTAAATTTCCACAAACCTCAGAGTTGACACTGTGGATTGCATACCTATTGAATAGCCATTGCTTTGCTTGAGTCAGGATAGTCTCCACATTTAACTTAGCTTTGCCATGAATGATATTATTTCTATTACCCCAAATCCACCAAAGAAGAATAACAAACAAATCAACGTCAGCGGTTGGGAGTTTCCTTTTGATAACAGAGATCCATTCATATGTTTCACTGATGAACACTTTATCCACCCTTCATGTTTTGGTCGTTGATATGCATTCTTCTTCTACTTGAGAGACATGTCTGCCATGAATGTTTGGGGTTGGTGTTCAGTAACATGACTCGGAGATTGGGATAACATACTTCTCTTATCGTTCCTCATACTCTGTAATATCAGTCCTTTTCGTGTCTTTGCACTTATACTGATCAGTTGTTCGTAATCTGCTTCTTGACAGCGTGTCCCGTTGCTCTATGTACCTCTTGAGATAGTTGTGTCCAAATATTATCGGGAGATTGAACGATTGTTGGGAGAAGTTTTTTCTCTTGCGAATGAGCTTCCAAATGGCGCCATCGTATTTCTGGATAAGGTAGCATCATAACATAAAGCAGAAGTTACTTAAGCTCATATAATAACCTTTCTTTCTTAGCTATTATTTTTGCGGGTTCTTGATATCGATGAGCATTTGGCTCAAGATAGAGCTTCATGGCGTCAGATGATCCATATAGCCGACCCCATCTAGCATGGGATTAAGGCTTGATTGGTTGGTTGGTTTTCTTGACAACCTCCATTGAAATGATAGCTCTGTGATTTAAATGACCATATTTTTCTCTTTCTTTTGCTTGAAAAATGTTCCACAGGTTGATGCTATTGCTATTGCTCATGATACTGTAATGCCTGAAGCTACAAGGAGAAGTTTGTCAATTTTATTGCAGCAGGTTAAGATGGATTTGATTTCCGGTCCTTAAAACATGAAACTTCTGTCATTAGAAGATTGCATTGTTACATCATATGAATACTAGTGAAATAGAAAGACAGTTCTATGGAACGGAATAGAAATTAATAGAAGAATTATGGATAGCAAGAGGGGCAATATCCAAAAAAAGACCGATCATTTCATTGCTCCCTCATATCAATCCTTTTTCAGGAACTCTGGACCACATTCTTCTCTTCTGGATTCATAAGAACATGCTCTCTCACATAGTTTTTACCTATGTTGTCAGCCGATTTGATGCAGTGATTACTTTTGGTCTTCCTGATCAACTGAACCGTCAGAAAATCATAGCCCAATATGCAAAGCATCTATCAGAGTTTGAGTTAGAGCAGCTGGCTAAAGTCACAAAAGGGTATGAATTCATTTGGCAGTTCATCACATTAATAACAAGTGCATCTCATATCACCATTGCAGTGGCTAAGATTTTTGAATTCCTTCATTTGCTAAGGATATTCTTACTATTAGACCATTGTCTCTGTTGTCTTTCTCTTTTTTTCTCGAATTGCTTATAAAAGTAGTTACTGATGCATCGGCATGTCCTGTACTCGGCTTGTCTGGCAGGGATATTAGGGATGTGTGTCGACAAGCTGAACGTTCATGGGCATCAAAGGTAAACTCTCTCCTTATAGTTCATGTCTTGTTTATGCACCATTGACTTTTACTGATAAGCTACCGTTGATGGCCTTGGATAGATCATTCGAGGGCAAATGGATCAACAAGGAGAACAAATACGCCTCCCCCCTTTTTCAGAATACATCCACAGTGCTTTGAATAGGCATAAGGTTCTAGCAAGTGCTGCAGAATAAAGAAGTCTCACATACGAATGGAAGGCAAATGGTTTCTTGTTAGATTTGATGTATATAGCATACAAAATTGTAAGGCTTCAATTGAACCATAGAGTCGGAGACCATAGAATTTACTGTTCAAACATTGATTCTCCCAAGGGATGCACCATAACATTCAAACAACTTTAATTGAAAAAGAGGACACTTCAAAATCTTGACATATAAATGTAAGTTAAGCAACCGTGACACATAAATAAATAACCATAATCTGCACAACGAATGTGTTATTAGGTTAGTACACGGAAAAATCTGGATAAGTTAAAAAGGGTATATTTTTATTAGTAAAAAAAGGAACCGTCGGATAAAGAAGAGAAGTCATAATCACGTAACCACGACCGTAAGATGAGAATAAAACAGAAAGCACGCGCCTTTAAGTGATCCAATAATCTTCATATGATAATCCTAATAAAGAAAAACCCTCATACTGCACCGCTTAATTCATTGTCTCTCTCTCCGATCTCCGTTGAAGCTTTTCCAATGGCTTCTCGGGACAAGAAACCGGCTAAGCCCTCCTCCAGTCGCGCCGGCGGTATCCGCACTCTCTCTGATCTCAATCGCCGTTCTGGTCCCGACTCTGACAGCGACGATGATGCTCCTCAAGAGTACTACACTGGTGGAGAAAAGAGGTTCTCTTTTTTTTCCTTCAATTTATTATCTGATTGATTGCCGATTGTTTCCGCTCTTCGTATTTATCCCTATAGGATTGACTCTGTTGATCTTTTGCTTTTAGTATAGAGCGAAACGATAGGGGAGATACAAGTTAGGGTTTTGTGAACAAATCTGCTGTGTTTTACTTGATTATCGCGGTGAAGTGTTTTAATTCCTTTCCTTTTTTGGCACGATAACTCAATGCCACAAAGTTATCTGTTGCTTTGGGGATCCCTAGGGGAAGTATTGATCTTTCAACCAAGTTAAATTTAGGGAAGTCAGTTGGTGATGCCTAAGAGCATCCACAATGGAAGCACTTAATTTAGTGCTTCAAATACTATTCAAAGCAAATTATAGGAAATTTGTCATCTTTGCAAGAACTTAAATTTGGGCCAGTTAAGCTGTATTAGCAATCTATACTATCTGATTTGAAGTTGTGGAGTTAAAATTCCAGTTTAAATGAAGTCGAAAGCTGGTGTTTGGGAGTTGCTCTAAGGTCTACTGGTTAGTTTGTCTGAAATTTCATTTCCCTCCTGGGTGAACTGCTGGCCTCTTTTATTCTTCTTGATCCTGAAAATGATTCGCTGCAACGACCTTCATCTCCATCTAAGAAACTGATACAGGCAAAGGATCTAGATGATCTTTTGTCAAGTGGGCATGTCACAGTGCTTTGCCCTGAATTCCATGATGCTGGGATAATAATGAGTTTTGCCAATTAGGTTTCTCTCCCTCAAGTTTTGAAGATGATAAATGTAATTTAGATATCACTGCTCTTTTTTTCGTAAGGTGCTATATTTTTTATTTACTGAAAGACTGGAACCTCTTACTCATGCAGTTTTCTGACTTAGCGATTTACAATTATATTGTGTTCTTTTTGTGGCGATTGGTGAGTAAATTATGGAGGGTATGATTTTTCAAGAAAATTGATACCTTCAGTTCACCAATATGAGTGGCTTTTGATGAATGTGATATGCACCCAATATGGTTGATGCGGTCTTTTTTTTGCCACATCCTAGCACTGATATAATATTCCTTGTATGACCTTAATCATTCATTCGTGTGGTGAAATTTAATCATGGGGCTGACATATCTGTGGCTTGCGTTTGCAATTGAAGCGGTATGCTTGTTCAGGATCCTACAAAAGGGGGTAATGATGTGGATTCAATCTTCAATATAGCCAGGCAACTGGGAGCAGTTGAAGGCCCTGTTGAAAGCCTTCGACCATCTTCAAGCTCTAGAAGTTTCACTGGAACTGGTAGATTGCTTTCGGGGGAAACTGTACCATCTGCTCCTCAGCAACCTGAGGCTGTTGTTCACAATATTGTTTTCTGGGCGAATGGCTTCACCGTAAATGATGGTCCCTTGAGGAGGTTGGAGGATCCTGAAAATGCTCCCTTTTTAGAGGTATTGCAATCCAGGTTCTAGTGGGACCAATGCATGTGTGAAATTATCTCATCTATTTCAATCATGTGTTATAGCTTGATGTAAAAATGGCTTTACGATGATATTGGGTCCAGAATGTGTTCATCTCTTTTCTGCACTCATTTTCAGTAATATGTTCGTTTTCTACATTCTTTTTTAACTACTGCAGCTTGATAAGCAACTCCAACTTTCACTTGAATGATGGTAGGCGTTTTCTGTAGTGTTGAGATCTATTTTGTTATGTCCATTTCAGAGCATCAGAAAGTCTGAGTGCCCCAAGGAGCTTGAGCCTGCAGATAGAACTTCACCAGTGCATGTGAATTTGATTCGACGGAATGAAGAGCGTCCAGTGAGTAGTTCATTCTTGTTCAAGTTGTTGCTTGCACATACACATGCAGACACTGACTTACTCCAATATGACTTTCGACTTATCAGATTACTCTCTAGGTTACTATCATTTTTCATATATGTTAATGTGTTCATCGTACATTTGTTGACATGCTGTAGTTGGAGCCATAATCTAACTTACTTTTTTACTTCAATGTAGCAACAGGGTAATCAAATTCATACGCTAGGTTCCTAACACCCTATCCTTTTTCATTTAAAAATGATGTGTGTTCAATTGACATTTGAAGGAGATCGCTGCTGTTGTTGTAGCTACTTATATTCTAGCTCTCTTTTGTGCTCCAATACAGTAATGAGATTGTTGCTCTAGGTTAGAAGGGCATGACTGTTGCTAAAGATATTATGTCTGACTTTTGTTTTGTGATCCTGCAGGAACCGGAGCAGCAACGGCAGGCTGCATTTCAAGGTGTGGGGAGAACTCTAGGAAGCAGCACGACTCCTGAAATACCTGCTGATGCAGCTCCTCCTAATGCCTCGACAGCCCCTTCTGGAGGTCTGGTTGTGGATGAAACATTGCCATCTACTTCAATTCAGCTGAGGCTGGCAGACGGAACCCGCATGGTTGCCCGCTTCAATAACCACCACACTGTGAATGACATCCGGTCTTTCATTAATGCATCCAGGCCTGGAGTCCCTCAGAACTATCAGTTGCAGCTGATGGGATTTCCTCCCAAGCTTCTGAGCGATTCTACTCAGACAATAGAGCAGGCAGGGCTTGCCAATTCTGTTGTTATTCAGAAATTCTAGCCCAAGCGGGGTACAGGTTGTGCGCTTTGTTTAGTAATTATTAATCATCAGTCCATGGTACTAAGTTGAGAAGTTTTATGGACATGGATCAGCTGCTGTGGCTGGTTGCATGGTTATTAGAAATTGAACTAGTGATATGGATGTTTGTCTCCTGAACACAAATATGAAACAGAAACTGTATGTACTTGAGTTTGATTGTAATAAAGTAAGATGTGAATTCATCCTAGCAAAAACGGTTACCTGCCATAGATTCTGTTCTCTGAGTCTTGAGCGTTTGTGGAAAAGCTGGTAATGGGAAGTTTATGTCTGGCCTTTGGAATGCTTCTGTTTGTGAGAGCCCCCTAAGGTGATTAGCCAACTCTACCTGCAATGGTATATTGAGTGCAATTTTGTTGGCTTTTGTTTCATTTATTAACCATCTGCTTTATAACCGGGGTGACATTCATGCCCGGATCCCCTTTACCTTTACTTGTATTCGTTCGAGGGTAGCTGCATGGCTCTGTGAAAATGACACGTTTCCATCTGGTAAATTGATATGGGCTTGAGTGGTTGCTTTAGTGTCAACCATTGCAATTTAGACTGGGAACAAATTAAGGTGTTTTATCTAATTTAAACAAACAACTCAAATGCAGATCGTAACAATCTTTCTAGAAGTGGCACTGTTAGGGGAAGAGCTTGATGTCCATTGAAAGTGTGAATAGATTGGATGATAAAAAGCGTATTCTGTCGGCCAAACACACATGAAAATAGAAGCAGATTTATGATAGGAAGCATATTCTGTCGAGCTTAGCATGTGCAACACGCGTGATCATGTATAATCTACGCTTTAATTTCAAATTGATGGAGTCTTTTCAAAAGGGAACGTTGCCGTTTGCCACTAATTAACAAGGGTTGATAAGCTCAAATAAATAGTTAGGTCTGCTCCTGCGTGACCAACACCACTCACACTAGCTAGCTGCTACTTTTCAACTGATAACTAGTAGTATTTGATTGTAAATCTTCTCTTCTTCTGGTCCTTATAGATTTTTGTAAGGGTAGGCAACACCCCACCATTCATTATTTGTATGCTGTGCTTGAAAATTGACTTACTTTAATCAATAATTGAAGTCCCAGTTGCCCACAACTGTTATTTTTACCTAGGTAGCACAGACACGGACACGGGTACGTGTGTCCGACACGACACGGACACGGCGACACAGAAATTTTCAAAATATATGTATTTGGACACGGCCGGGACACGGCGGGAAAAAAAATTTTAAATATAAATTTCTTCATAATAAAATAGTACCAACACATAAATTCAT
>CAOJBJ012518229.1:0-11336 GCA_948291685.1 Euphorbia celastroides
CTCTTTTAAACCAAATGTTTTGGCACATCATAGCCGACCCAATGTCTTTTAATGCAAGATACGAGGTATTCAAACCTCGATATCTGGGCCCCTTGGCTCGATTCTGACGCAAGATCTCCCTCCCGCTGCGAGAAAGTGCCGTGACAGGTGAGCCCTGTCCGCTCTCCAGGTTCGTGGTAGACAGTCCTTTCCAAACCTTTTCTCGCCCGTACCAGTAATTGGCAACTCCCCAAGAATTGGCCGGCGAAGGCGAGGAATGGATGAAGGAGAAAGGCTCGCCCGCTCACAATAACAATAAAATATTTTCAATTTTTTATGAAGTGAATTCAAATAATATACCGTGCATCGCACGGGACAGTACACTAGTTTCAAATAAAATGCAAGTAGAATTGAGTTCCAATCGAGTTTAAAATATTTAATCTCGATTTATTTAACAAATCAAATGTTGATAAGTTGTTTATAAATCAATTTTTTTATTATTCTTGAACGATTCCTTAATTTTTTTCTTAATAGTGTTTTTTTTTCCACAAACGAAACAATATTAGATTTTATTCATCAAAAACTTGAATTTCATTGCATTGTATCAAATTCACTATAATAAATACTATTTGGTATATACTTAGTGTCTATTTGGGTTTGTGTTCTATGCTATTTTCTCGGAAAGCTCAATTTTGAAGTTTTTTTTAAAAGTATTGGATTATAGTTTGGAAAAATTAGTTTTGGAAGTTCACAATTCATTAATACGAATTACTAAAAGGTGCAGTTTTGATCTAAATTATAATGTTATATAAAAAATTTATGACATTGACTTTTAGGGATAGCAGCTCTAATAGTAATGTCAAACAGTCCATTAAAAAGTATTATTTTTTCCTTCTCACTATTGAAATAGATTGTAGAACTACTCATCCAAACAAAATAATCTCTCGTACACTTTCTAAATAATTAGAAAGTGGATAAAAACAAAATAATTAGAACACTTTCTAAGAAATAAAGTCACTTTGTAATCTTTCGTACAATGAAATCACTATACTTCAAATGCCAAAAACTTATGTATAGCTATTTGGTTAATAATTACGGTCTATTTGAGTCATAGAAACTTTTATAATTTAATCGGAATTCACAAAATTTATCGAGATTCTTCTTGTTCGCGAATTTTTAATTGAGTATGTTCATGATGAGTTTATGAGCTGAACTTTAGCTTGGTCACTTTCAACTAATTTATAGTTTAAGCTTAATTAAAATAAGGTTAACTAATTATTCATTTATAAATCGAGTTCTTATCGAGCCGAACATCGAACTGTTCATAAATAGCTTGACTTATTTATACCCACATAGATAACCATATTTTACATTATAAGTAGGAAGTTTAGGGGAATTTATATTTGTTGGAAGTGGCTCGTCAAAGCTAGAAGATCCGCCAAGTCAAAGATCCGACCCACTTCGAAGAATGTTTGAAGATAAAAAAAATCCGAAGTCAAAGCAGCGCAACAAAATTCGAGAAGATCAAAGTGCAAAGAGAAGGTCCGGATCAGGAAGTTCCGGAAGACAGCAAAAGGAGAAGATCTGGAATCCACGTGGACCAAGTTGGATCCGGTCACAAACAAATTTGAAATGTCCCAGTGTGCTTAAGAAGGATCAACCACAGTGGCCAAGAAGCATTAAATACGCCTCACCAACTGTCGGAGCATTTAATGAAGAGAGAAGCATTAGAAGACAAAAACAGCAACCTGACAGTGACATAAAGTCACTTTCCAGCCAATGACGAAGTGCGTGGACTACATTACCGATTGAACAAGTACAAGAATGTTCACCAAACAATCAGAACAACTGAATATCCTATAAATCCTACTGGCGCACATTTCCCTACTTCAAACGAGCATTAAATTGTTTCTAACGGCCAAGGGAAATGTCTGGATGCGCCTAGACTTAGCTTCTTCAACGATCGAGATTGAATCTTCACCAACGGTCACATTTATTGCCCAACCTATAAATAGAAGACCTTGAAGACAGAAGAAGCTGCTGATTCTTTCGATAAGCTATTGAGAGCAAACAATCTTTGTGAAATCATTTCAGTGTGTAAAATCTCTTTAATCGGGTGATTGGAGAGTAGGGACTTAGCTTCTAGAATCCTGGGAGTGATTTGAAGTGGTATATCCTCTTGTAATAGGACTTAGCTAATCTGGTGAGAGACTGGTGGTATATCCTACTTCCGGAAGAGACTCAGCTAGGCTAGTGAGAGCTTAGTGGTATATCTGCTTCTCGGAGACAACTGTAAACGGCTTTATTCCTGCCCGTAAAGGAAGAAGATAGTGGATTAAAGCCCAGCAGGAGTTCTGGGGACTGGAGTAGGCGTAAGCCGAACCAGGATAAAAATTCGGTGTTACTAAGATAAATAAACCAACTAACATCTGGTGTGTGTTGTGCATCCGGAAGTAAACAGTCTGCATTCGGAATGCAATTCCGGAACTGACTCTGAACGATTTTAAAAGAAGATCATGTTTCCGCGCAAATGTTAGAAAAATGATCATTCACCCCTCTCTGACCAGTCTTGTGGATTACAGTCGGACCAACACTATGTACATTTCACATCTAAATATATAGATAGTATAGTAACTTTCTTAAAAGTACAGTTAATAATTTAGTAAATTAATATTGAAATTAACATATAAACTATTAAACATAATATAAAATATAAAATAAATATATTTTTTATTCGTCGGGCCAAGTTCGAGCCAGGCTCGGGTATTTATAAAAAAAACAAGCTCGACCCATAGAATTTTGGGCTTTTCGAGACTCGGGCTCGAACCGGGCTTTATACTAAAAAGTATAACCAAGCCCATCTACTTTAAGCGGGTTCGGGCCTGGCCGGATAGATAGTCCGGTCCGTGAACACCTTTAATTAAAAACCTCCCTTGGTTCCTAATGTTTATACATGTTCATTTAAGTAAAAAAAATTATCCTCCATTAAAGCTATATGCTCATAACTCTATCATGTGGGCATTACTCTCCAAAAACTGCGCACGTGCTATTTTTTGTATCAAGCAATAGGAAGTAATCCAAATTGCAAAAATGAAAAATGTCAAAACACGGAAGCCAAATGATTTATGTGTTTTTAGTACATCTACAGAAAATCTATTGTCGCACTTGAAAAAATAAAAAGAAAACGATTTCGCAAATTGCAGAGTTTGGAGGGGTCCATACGCACTAACAGATTCATCAGCACACTAGAACCCCCCGCCCATCCATAACTCCGCCGCCGGCGTTTTCTTCCTCCGTCGCCATTTCCGTCCGCTATTCTTCTCCTCAGCCATGTCTCTATCTCTTCTGCAGCAATGCCCCGCGTCCTTGTCTTCTTCCATCTCTCTCTTCCCCTCCTTTTCCTCTCGCCGTGCCACCTCCGTGAATCCTTCGATTTCAATTAGTTTTCCTGTTAGACCAGTTGTTTGCTGTCTTTCGCCGTCTCTGGTCGCTGTTTCTAATGGCACAGTCGATGGTGAGCTCGTCGAGAGGAATGTGATTCGTCTCGGTTTGCCTAGCAAAGGCCGCATGGCTTCCGATACTCTCGATCTGCTCAAGGTATTTTGTATGCGTTCAGTTTCTTTGTTGCCGATGATCGGAATTGGAGACTCGTATCTTCAGTTTAGATTGTTATTCGTTTTCAGTGATTTCAGCTGTGAATCTATTGGCAATTAAATGAAGTATGTTGCCTAATTGATCGATTTGGAAGTCAATCATCGGCTATTTGATGCATAGGGCTCTGTTTTGATAGAGTAGGTGATTGATGATATAGGAGCTCGCTCTGAAGGACTAGTTGAATTTATGTAAAACGGTGGAAAAGAAGAGAATATGAAAGTGCAGAATGCAATTTCAGTTTTACCTTACAATTTTAGTTTTTGTATGTTAAAACTTTTCGGTGTACCTGTCAAATAGTGAGTAGGAAAGAAAAATATTGTGTGGTGCTGCTCTTGTTTTCTTCTTTTCCTATTTGATTCTGATACTTTTTGTTTATTTTCTTTCAAGGACTGTCAACTTTCCGTCAAGCAGGTTAATCCACGGCAATATGTTGCCGAAGTTCCTCAGGTTAGTTGCTTCCTCCAGTATTTTAAGCATGCATTTTTGTTAATATCCTATTCTTGTTCTGCACCATGTTTTATAGTCAATTGTAAATGCATGTGCATTGGTGACTTGGCTAAAATGACGGATGAAAGCTTTTTCTGCAATTTCTTCATATTGGAGGATGCGAGAAAAATGAGCTAAATATCTTCTTAGCTGACTGCAGCTTCTCTATCCTTTTTCTCCTTTTGAAGTATTAGTTTTTGTCAGACTACAAGCGTTGAGTTCCAGTTTGTTTTCTCTTGGTCGCTCTAAGCATATCTCGAATTATAGGCCTAAGCCCGTAAGTACAGTTAACTTTAGAACTAGAGTGTGTGTGGGCATGTAATTATACCTCTAAATATGGTGCATTTTGCTTTTGGTATAGCATCCTTTTGCAGCAACAGCAATGAATTTTCCATCATTTTCTTTTTTTCCCATGGCTTCCATGTCCTTTTTCTTTAAGCAATTGCGAAATGGAAGACTATCTTTCTACAACCCGTAATGTTTAATAGTATAAGTTTAGAAATGGAGGGACAGATAGATTCTTACACCATCCCAAAATGTGGGAAGTTACCATTCCTGTGCTCCATGCTACTGATCATGAATCAGAATTGAACCTTTTTGTTCCTAGTATGGTCCCTGCAACTGCCATTTGTTTCGGTTGACCTCAAAAATCATGTTTTAAATGAATGTGGCAAGCTCAAGAGCTATTTAAGCTAAGGATATGTGTGTAATATTCATGTTGAACCTTGTTATGTTTCTGCACGCATTGCTACTGCCATTTTTCTTTTCTTAGCTTACCTTCCACCATTGTTTGGAACCCCATATCTTAAAGGATTTCAATTCCATATTAGTTCATTCTATATAGAAGACTTATGAATTTTGTATGTAAAATGAATTGAATTGAATTATTTCAGAATTTTTTATTCCAAGCGCACCCTTAATACCCCCGAGTATTGAGTACAATGTGGCACATCATGAGAAACTCTGCATATTGATTTAATTTACTGGTTTCTCTCCTTATTAAATGATGCATGTGACACTACTTTCGGAGACACTTCCAAAACATGCCGTCCACAGAAAGTTTTTGAGTTTTCTTCCTGTTTCCTAGGTTTACTTAAATTGCATTTTTGCATCTTCTGTGTTTTTATTGGAGTATTTATTGAAGCCTCAACGTTTTAGAATACCAAATTTTCTTCTCTTTTTTTTTCATGATTTTTTATGGGTAAACATAGATTCAACGAGTATCGTTTTTCTACAGCTATCCAACTTGGAAGTTTGGTTCCAGAGGCCTAAAGATATTGTAAGAAAATTACTATCAGGAGATATGGATCTTGGAATTGTTGGCCTTGACACAGTTAGCAAATATGGGCAGGTAAGCAGGATGCTTATTCATTCAAATCCATTGGATGCATACTGTTCCATCTCTTGGAGCAGAGTAGATCTTCGTCGATTATTCTTCCGTTGTCTTTTGTGACGTTATATCAATGTGCGAGTCTATCATGTCTGAAATGTCTTTTTTGTCTCCCATTTCTTTTTAAGTCTGGGTATCCTCCATTAGTATGGAAAAGGAAACAACAAATAACAATAAATTTTTTATATTTGGCTCTAAAACTTTTACCAGGGTAATGAAGATCTCATTCTCGTTCATGATGCTCTTGAGTTTGGAGATTGCAGATTATCCATAGCAGTAAGCTGTTCATCTGAATCTTTCGTGTTTCTTATCTAGAAGATTAGCATTCTATTACTAATGCTGTAGTATGTGCAGTTTCTCTGGTATGTTTTCTTTATATCTATACATTTCTTTCAGGTTCCCAAGTACGGAATTTTTGAAAATGTGAATTCAATGAAGGAGTTGGCCCAAATGCCCACATGGACAGCTGAGAGACCCCTGCGAATTGCTACTGGCTTCACTGACGTATGATGACAAATTTATCTGCCCTTCAACTTATCGTTCATATTTTCTATTAGACATTGTTATTTGCTCACTTTCCCTTCTATTATGCTTTTTAATTTCATTTTCCTTTTCCTGCCTTTGTACACAGTTGGGTCCTAAGTTTATGAAAGAAAATGGAATGGAGCACGTAACGTTTTCAACTGCTGATGGAGCCCTTGAAGCCGCTCCTGCGGTGAGATTCAATCCTTTTTAGCTGGATAGAGTAAATATGTTTTGATCTAATGTTATTGATCATCCTTGTAGGGGTGCTTTGGTTGTCCATGATTGTATTTATAATGCCTTAAATCATCACATGGATAACCGAGGAAACCAATGTTTTCACATTCATTTTGCTGATTCTGGAAAAGTATAATCAAAATGTAAAAAATACTTGTCCATTTCTTTTTCCCTTTTTTCTATTTCTCATTTCATCTTCTAAATGGTGCACCATGCTGTTTTTCGTTTTAGACATAGGTATATTTTATAGTTTGTGTGTTTACTGTAGTTAAAGGTATTAATGGTCTCATATTTTAGATGGGAATAGCTGATGCAATTTTGGACCTTGTGAGTAGTGGAACTACATTGAGAGAGAACAACCTGAAAGAAATCGAAGGCGGAGTTGTACTAGAGAGCCAGGTAAGCTACATAGCTGCAAAATGTAACTTATGCCCACACTCTAATAAAATTTTCCTCCCTTAAAGTTGACATATTGGTTAGGCTGTTCTTGTTGCAAGCAGGAAATCTCTGATTCAACGAAAGGGTGCTATAGAGATAACACATGAGATTCTTGAAAGATTGGAGGCACATTTGAGAGCAAGCGGTCAGTTCACGGTATGTATGCCAAGACCAATGTTCTATAAAGTGCTAGGCCATAGTCTGGCAGTCAGGAGCTTTGTGGCCTGGGGGGATTTGTAATTTTCACTTTTTCGAATATTTATTTATATATACGAAATGAATTCATCTAAAAAATTTACTATAACACGATAAAATACTAAAAATTTAATTATAATATGCAAAAAAGAATAATTTAGTTATTCAATTCACACATAAAAAAGTCTGATGTTCTTAAAATTCCCGCCCAGGCCGATTTTTAGAAAGATCAATGGCCTCCCTAGGATTGTCTTAGTAGGAAAAACGCTTAGGACAGCCAGAGTTTAGAATATCAAATCGGTGTTCTTATAAATTCCGCCTTGGTTGGTAATTATAAAGATATCTAACTTTATGCTCCATTTAAATATGTGCTCCTTCTATGGTTGAAAAACATAAATTGCAGGTAACAGCAAACATGAGGGGAAGTAGTGCTGAAGAAGTGGCAGAGCGTGTATTGAGCCAGCCCTCATTGTCTGGGTTGCAGGTAAGCATCACTAGAAACATAACGAATTCTAACCCCTTGATTTCAGTAAAGCTCAGAATGATCTCTAATAGTCATTTCTTGTTACCTTCAGGGGCCTACAGTTAGTCCAGTTTACTGTAAGCGTGATGGGGAAGTATCGCCCGATTACTATGCCATTGTCATCTGTGTGCCAAAGAAGGCATTGTACAAATCTGTGCAGCAGCTAAGAGCTGTGAGTTCTCTGATAAACAATGGAAAAAAATTCGATTAATAAGTTTTAGGAAAAGAACTCAGAAAATATTTTGTTGGTTTGACAGATCGGTGGTAGTGGAGTTCTGGTGTCTCCTTTGACCTATATATTCGATGAAGAGCCTCCAAGATGGCGCCAGCTTTTGCTGAATCTCGGGATGTAAGTCTACTCTGAGTCTTACCTTCATTATTGAGCTTTTTACTTCATGAACCATGACCTAAAGAATGGATCAGCTTAGGGAATTTTGTAATTTACATGTATCGATTTCAAACTTAATTATGGTTTTCGCTTGTAAGCAAGATTTTGTCAGTTTTTAGTATACTTTTTCGTACTAGAACAATGTTACTACGTCTCATTTGAAAGTTGTGCTGTGTTGTTGAAATGAGATTGGTCTCTGATTTGTTGAACACTTGCCTTCTTTGTTGGAATGTGATTATGTATTCAAAGGTTGGAGCATTATTGGTTGGAACATTGGGTCGTCAATTTTTTGAAAAATATAATTCAATTCAGCTTAGATAGTGGTATAATTGTATCGCCTTGGGTTTAGCTGTTATTGATAGCTATTTGTTGTTAGTGGCAGTCAAGCGATAAAATGTTAACAGAAACAAACCATTTAAAACTGCTATGGAATAAAATTATAAAAACAAAAGCAGATATGTTAATGATTTCTTAGTGAATTGAGCTGATAGATTGAAGATATGAAGTTGAAAGCATGATGTGTGTGGTTCAGATGATGAACGTATTTAGGTCATGGACATAATTATCAGCTGAGTCAGCAATGGGATGTCCTCATTTTTTTCAAAAATATAAGTTTAGTTAATAGTTTTGCGTAAAACTCCAGGACAAAGGAAGGGTAAATAGTTGTTTATCGCCATTTTCTTTTAGTCCATGAATTTTGTCTGGTAGCTCTTGTTTACGTCAATCCATACCACCTTCTATTGCTTGGCTAATCTTTTTAAAGGTAACTTACAAAAACATATAAAATTAAACTTTTTATTCTGACAACTAACTTTAACTTATTACATAAATAATAAAAACAACAAAACTATTATCATTAATTATCCACTCAAGTTTCGTATTTATAAAAATGATACCTCAATATATATGCTTTACATATGTTTTACACATACTTTACATTTAATTTACATATTATTTCGAACTGATTAAACATATATAAAAACATCTTATTATGCATTCATTTACATATGCATTATAGATCCATTACATAGCCAATAATTCCGAACTGTGTTTGTTATTATAAACAGAATAATATTTTCGAACTGTTTTGACAATATAAACAGATTTACATATCCATTATATATCCAATACATATGTTTTACATAAAAATTTTGAACTAGTTTACATAGTTGTTGCATAAACTTTACAAAATCCATTACATATGATATACATATACAATACATATCTGTTACACACTTGCAAATTCAATTCTGATTTGAGAAAAAAGAAGAAGAATCCATTACACATATTATACAACCAATACATGGTCATTACTTATACTATACATGTCATTCGCACCATAGAAGCATTTTATCAAACACCTTGTGTACATCATTCGAACATCATTATCTTCATCACCATTGAATCTCAAAAACAACAAAAAAAAAAGTAGAAAATCAAGCAAAAATAAAAGACGATTGGAGTCAATTTCAACAAATCGGAATAAAAAAAACAAAGTTGGACTTAAAGTTGAAAACAACCGTATGAAATCAAAAGAAGAGGATGAATAGGAGGCGGCGAATCGACCTTGATCTCGTCAACGTGTACACATTAAGATCCAGGGCTTGCTTGAAACAGACTCAAACCATGGAATTCATATTGAAATGATCAATTCCATATGTATTCCCAAAATTGGTACAACACGTTAGAAAAATATGCAATTGAATTAGATCCAAAACAGTGGATTTGCGAATTCCACCTTATTTGTTGAAATTTGTTCTTTTGCATGTTCAGTTCCATGAAATTCAATCCGAGTAAAAACTGAAGCCCATAGTTTACATTCCAAGCACTGGATTTTGGTGTCGAAACTGAATTTCAGAATCCATTGCAAGCTAATGCTATATTTTTTCTTGTTCCTGTCGGTTAATTTACATCTAATTTCTTTGTCATCTGCAGTGGTGGGCAATGGAATTCGGGCGGCGCATGCGACCACGAAGTGGAATCAGGTTATTTAAGCCCTGGATCTTAATTTTCTGATCTCAATCCCTTTCAAATCATTTGTAGCCACCTTGCCTTTGCCGTTGAAGCCGCCAAAAAGATGAACAGCAGCTGGATTCGACGCAATAAAATGATTTCGATACCTTTTTGCATATTCGGCCGGACAAAGAGCGAGATGAAAGTCGGTGAGAGAGAGGCTTGGCAATAAATCGATTCGAAGGGGAAAAAGGGCGTGAGAGACCGAGTGTTGTGTAAATAACAAATTAAAGGTGTCATTTATGTAAATAAGTTTCCTGTTGGATAATTTATATAAATAGTTTGCATGTATTGTGTATACTTTTTAAATCATTTACCCAAGTATATAGTTAAAGACTTATATCACTACTATTTTTTAGATACATAATTTTTATTATTTCAGATGAATGCATTACAATGATTAATGAGGGTATTCTTACAAAACTATGTTATTTTTGGATTATCATTTAGCTTATTTTTTTGCCCATAACTGTAATTAAAAACTCATGTTTAAGACATCCTTAATACGTTGCCACCAAAACTTATCTTTATTCTACACTTAGCATGTCAAAGCTAATGGATTGAAAGCCTCGTTAGTTGCGGGCGCACTTTGATCCCTAACATTTTCTTCAGTTTAATTGTCACGTTCTTCATTGCCGCTTTTCCATATAACATAGAATTTAATATGAAATGTGTATTCATTAAAAAAAATTAACAAACTCAACTTAAATATATCAAAACTTCACTTCACTCAACTTAACTTATTTACCACCATAGAAATAGTCTAGGGATCATAAGAGAATAAAAGTGTAAATAAAATAAAAAAACCCAAACACATTCATTGCCATTTATTTTAATTTTTGTTTTTTTGAAAAACATTCATTGCCATTAATTATGAACAAAAAGAAAAGTCAGAAACTAGTGGAAAGTTGTTTTCATCATTTGAGATAAAATCATGAAACTTTCCGTCCACTTGTCACGTTAAAATGAATAACTAGATTAAAGTAGAATTTTTGCAGGCTTAGGGATTCTGAATCATTGTTAAATTACGGGTGCCAGTCCACCTGTTTTGTACTTTTCACTTTATTTTGTTTATTTATATGGCAAATCTATTGTTAACTTTGGGAAAGGTGTAATGCTCACCAGTTATTACAAATAAATATGATTGTTAACTTGGGAAAGGTGTCCGTTGGATCTCTCTCTTTCTCTATCAGATCTGGCCGTCCCGCCGCCAGCCGTCGCTGTTCAGCTTGCCAGTTCTCCATTTATGCCGGATCTCGTTCTCCCTCCATTCGCCGGATATCACCGTCCCGCCGTTAGATCTGACCGTTTCTCGATCTGCCGCCTTTCTTCAGCTTGTTGTCGCCGGATCTTGACGTCCCGCCGTCAGAACTCGCTGCCCGAGTCACCATACGAGCTCGTCGTGCCGCCGCCGTTCGCTCGCCGCTGGATCTTGTCGTCGTTCCGCCTTCGGGTCTCGCCGTCACATCACCGGAAGTTCCGGAAACAACATAAGAGGTCGGTGGGGAAGG
>CAOJBJ012519365.1:0-12645 GCA_948291685.1 Euphorbia celastroides
TCGGAGATCTGCGGCGGGATCTTGAAGCTTTTGGACGAGAAGCTTGTTCCGGCCGCCGGAAGTGGGGAATCCAAGGTGTTTTACCTGAAGATGAAGGGGGATTATCACAGGTATCTCGCGGAGTTCAAGACTGGAAACGAGAGGAAGGAGGCGGCTGAGAATACGCTTAATGCCTACAAAGCGGCTCAGGTTTGTTGTTCCACTCCGATTCTTTAACCGATTGTTCTGGTTGTGCGAAATAACGTAGTTTGACTTCATGATTGAATGCTGATCGGTATTACTGTGGTTATGTGGCTGGATCTGCTCTTATACCTCAAGATCGCTTTAAGAACTGTGTTTTTATCTGCTATTTTGGGAGTATATTACAATAATGTGTTTAAATCGATTGTATGGTCATGCTTTATATTCTGTTGCATCAATATACCATGATATGACTTGGTGAAACTTGGATTTATTTGCCAAGGGCCTTTTATGCATCTGGTTTGTGCAAAAAGATGCCTTGCAATCTGTTATTTAGCTGTTTCCTTATTCACAAATTTAGGTCTTTTTTATTATGCTTAATTCCTATTAAGTTCTCAGTGTTATTCGTTGTGCTCGGTATGTCAGTTGACTTGTTATGTAGCCCTCATTCAGAGGTTAATTCATCTGAAAGTTTGCTCAGATTTAGATCATCAAGATGATAATAATGCATTGTAAATGGAATTTCGTGATTTCCATGTGGTTCTCTGTGCTTTGGGTTATGACTTATAGTAAGTTTCTGGCGTTGATGAAATGTTTGTTCACAGGATATTGCAAATGCTGAATTAGCTCCGACTCACCCTATTCGGCTAGGACTAGCTCTGAACTTCTCGGTGTTCTACTATGAGATCTTGAATTCCCCAGATCGTGCCTGCAATCTTGCCAAGCAGGTGAGGGAATCATGATATTCATGAGATGATTTCTTATTTTGTTTTTTGCATTATGGATGCATCCGTGGTTTACCTGGAACTATTGATATATTGCCACTCATGTTTATATTGTTTTTGTACAGGCCTTTGATGAAGCCATCTCAGAGCTTGACACATTGGGAGAGGATTCATACAAGGACAGCACTTTGATAATGCAACTTCTTCGTGATAACTTAACCTTGTGGACCTCTGATATGCAGGTACTGATCTTTTTCCATACATGGCAGTTGCTTATATGTTTGGTATTTTTTTCAGGGAGTTAACCGATATTCTCGTTTATGTGTTGTAGGATGAAGGTACAGATGAAATCAAAGATGCACCCAAAAACGAGGAAGAGCAAAAGCAGTGAAGTCCCTGAACTTAGTTTATATATTGTACTTCTCCCTCATTTAATTTCAGTGAAGTAGCTTTGCTCCCATTACTTTTTTGTTTCATGTTTTATGTGTTCGTTTAGAATTTAATTCTCATTTGTGTTATGCTTTGAAGTACCGTTACTTCTTAGTGTCATTGTTTTTAAATTTGTGCTTTCTGTGTAGTTGTTCTTGTGAAAATTAATGAACTATTTTTCGTTGAAAATATGAACTGGTTTGTTTCAGTGTGTGTTGAGTTGAGGGTATTGCTTTCATAGAATCTGTGTGAGATGAAAGGGTCTATTTGGGATTGCTTTCATGGATGATGTCTATAAGAGTCTGTCGTTCAAACTACATATGTTGGCCTTGGACGTTCCATATATAAATTGGGAATTGTCAAAAAAAGATTTCCCAAAATCAAAATTATTAAAGTCCTCCACTTACAGGGAAAGCTTTTAAAATGGAGTTTTTGAGCAATTCCAGACTAGCTTGGAGTTTAGCATTGTTGTGCACATCCGCTTCTTATCATTGGTAGAAGTTTTCAGGTCCCTTGACTGTTCATTGGTGTTCTTGTGAGAGAAAATTTGATGCTAGTTCTTGCGACTTTGTTTAAAATGCAATATGTTGTTACTAAACATGTTCGTTTAAAGCATTTTAATAATTTCTAGTTCTTCTAAAGGTAAAAGGTTAGGAAAGAAAAACTTGTTTCTGTTGTGTGTTAGCATCTATCTGAAATTCACAATGATAATTTTCTACAACGTATAAGGTAGTGCTTTTGTAGAATCGGCTTTGAGATAAAGTTGTACGAATCATCTTCCTTCTCAGTGGCATATCTTTTCAAGTCCCAAATCCTTGTTCTTGTGAGAGAAAATTTGATGCTACTTATTTTATCTTTTTTCTCAAAATGCTTTATGATTTTACTAAACCTTTTCATTTGATGCATTTTAATAATTCAAGGTAAAATCTAGGCAAAAGAAACCTCTTTCTTTTGTGTATTAGCTTCTATTTAAAGTTCACATGAATCGTTATCTGTAACCTTAAATTCTGAATTTGTGTTAAAATATTGTCAAATTATTTATTAAATATAAAATAATTTGACATTATTTTAACATAAATTCAGAATTAATTCTGAATTAATTAACATTATCTTTATTAATATAAAATAATAATATTTTTTTTAAGAATTAGGATTTTTGAAGGAGACCAGGTCATCCCTATTCAAACAATATGGATGTACCATTTGACCAAAGGTTAATTGATATATACAATAATAATATAAAAAGAACATAATCATTATCTATTCAAATTCTGCATTAATTGCAACATCTTCTGTTTAAATGTATATTTGTGAAAGATAGATAATGTGTGTAATTAATGATGATGTCCATTATCATGGAAAATAAGAATAAAAAAGCTATGGAAGTAATTATTTTTAATATAATATCCATTTATCCTTACATGGCAAGAAGATTAATAGAATAGTTACTTAATTAAAGATGCTCTAATAATGATTTTGAACATGTTTCATGTATTGTTCTATTTAGCACCTCCAATTAACGTGAGTAATGAGCTCAATATTAGTTGTAATTAGTTAACTTGTATCACAATTTGTTCGTAAGCATGATTCAAGTATATTGCTATTACACAAATTACTTAAAGTTTGATCTAAATAAATAAATCAGCGACAACTTTTTTCTGGAGTAAGATATCTTGCTGTCAAAAAGTTCATTGGTGGCAAAATCACATGACCTTTTATTTTCTTGCAGCAACTTTTACATTTTTCTTGCTATGCCTTTTGATAATATATTATTGTTATATAATTGCGATTGAATATATTAGCAACAAGGATTTAATATGATTGTGCTCTTGAATATGTTATCGTTGTCTAAATTATTTTGTTGTTTGCTGCAAGAATTCAACATTTTCATAATACATTGTGACACAGGGTAGTGTATCATTTTTGCTCATTTTGTAAGGCTACATTGCTTTTACTTACTTAATTCAATAGTAATTAAGGTAAAAATAACTAATTAAAAAAAGAATAAATTATATTTACTTTTAAAAATATATTAAAAATAGAAAACACTTTAAAAATTATCAACAAACTAATTATGAAACTTAGGCCCTATCTCTTCAACTTTGAAAACCTGAAATTGAACTGAACTGAACGGAACTTAATTTATTTACATTACTTTTTCAACTAAAATTAATGGACGTGACCTGAACTGAACTTAAATTAACTTAACTTAACAAAATTGAAGGTGAAGAGAACATGGCCTTACGTTTTTTTTAAGTGGCCTTTTAGAGATTATTTCTAAAATTAAGAAACACTAAAAAGAGACATAAGTTTACTCATTTACCCTAATTTAATGTGAAAATCTAATTTAGTAAAATGAATACAAATAAATGAATACAAATTAAATACTATGGGTAAAATTGGAAGAAGTAAGTAAATATATATCTTAAAAATTAAGAAAAACACTTAAAAAAATAAAGAAAATTGATTAAAAGGCTACTTGAAAAAATGGAGGGAGTATATAATTAAAGGTCACAGTGAATTAAAGGAAATTATTTTTTTTTTTTGATAAAAAAAGTTTAATATCAAATCAATATGAACTGCGCATATTGTCAACGCATAAAATCTTTGATTATATCATCTTATTTATTTATTTAAATCTAAATACGTAATATTTCAATTAAAGTATCATCTAATTATGATATTCGGATTTATGCTTTCATTGTCTAACGAGTTCATAGTCCATATCACACAACTTGTTATTTCTTACATTTGCAATAATTGGATATTATCTATTCTAACATTCTATAGTTTACTTCATTAAATGATGTTGTTAGGAGCTTAATTATGGTAAGATTTAAATCTGAATACACTCAACTAATTGGCTTTTGATTAAGTGATACACCTTTCAATGTGTTGGTAAGAGGTCATGGATTCAAAACCCAATCTCTTTAAGGATTTATAAATTATTAAAAAAAATCGGAATACACTTTTTTTTAAAAAAAAAACATGTAATTCACTTTTCATATATGTAATGGAAGTTTGGAATTACACAATAATTGACTTTTTCCATTTGAATTTGAATATATGATTATAACAGTTTTTTATCTAAATCTAAAACTAGAAGTTAATAACTACAACTAATTGCAGCAATATCAACAATTGCTAATACAAAAATTACTCATTTTATTGCTTGAAAAACAATATGTTTTCAGTTTACCTCCCTATATAAATTTTTTTATGTATTATACCAAGTTGATAACTAATTATTATAGTAGTCGGAAAATAATTTAATTAATTACTCATTAATGTCAACAATTCATGCTTTATATTTTCTCCTTTTGTCAAACTCATTAGGTGGTGCAATTCTTTTTTATTTATTAAAATACATTTGCAAATTGTTCTTTTTCTGGTTAACGGAAGCGCTAAATGGTGGTGTAGTTTGACGCAAAAACATCCAATTACATAAAAAAACAAAGTGAAAATATTCAAAGAGTAAGCCAAAATAAAAGTATTGATACGAATTTAATAAATAAAAACCAAAAAATAAGGTGAATAATTATGAGTGATTAAAGAATTGACATAGCTCAAGAAGGTTCCGAGTTAAACTTTCTGGATGCAAAAAATTTCCATTGGAATTTACACTCTGTAGGTAAAACAAAACTTTAGTGATTTGAATGGAAAAGAATAAACTCCTAAAATATAATTGGCAGTTTCATATGATAATGTTTGATTTAGTAGGTTTCGAGTAAGAAGTTAGATCATTAATTTTGAAAGCATAGACAATATCTCCTTCACTTAGTTTTCGTTTACTTCCTAAAAACTATATGACTCAAAACCGAGATCTCTTTAATAGTTATTCTTCTATGAATATTGATTTCACCTACTATAATTTCCGCAGGTGAAACAAAATTAAGCATGGTATTAGTCATGCTCACTTTACTAAAAGTATTGAAAAGCTAACACATTTGTCAATATTTGAAACAAAATAATTTTTTTTTTGTCTTAATATTGAAAATTCACAAGTAAAGAGAAAAGATGGGAGTTATTAATATAGGATGGTGCAACAAGTCAATTCTACAGTAAACTTTTAAGACCGCTAAAGGGGCATCAACAAATAGTAGTAAGGAATATAATATTTTCTTTGTTTTCTTTTAGGTAACGGGTCAAAAATGGTTTTATAAATTTTCAACAGCATTTAGTTGATTTGACCATAAAATTTCTTCTTTACACAATATTTGTGTTACCATTAATGCCCATTAATTATAGGTCAATATTACCAATCTACAAACTTAAATTCAAATGTAATGTAGCCATTTTACTATTGTCATCTATATTGACCATATACGTTTTTTTGGTAAAAGATTGACCACATGCATAATTCTAGAAGATATAGTGTGTAACACAAGGCATATGTTATATGAAAGACACTGAGCTAATGATAATAGTGATACTCATATTTCATCTAATAACATTAAAGGCCCGGTTTGAAATAACTTTCTCATATGTACGTTTTAAAAAGGTCCATTCTTTTCCAATAATTAGCAAATTCTGATTTTGCAAAAGTAATATGAAACCATTTCTAATTAATTAGTATGAAGTGACAAAATGTGTTTTGTAAGGTTAAAATTTGTTCTTCTAGAAAAGTTTATGAGAGCAATTTATTTAGGTAACGAGTGAAGTTGCTTTTCGAAGTCTTAGCCTAGTGGTTAAGATGGAACTTGTGGACTCTAGAGGTCCAAAGTTCGAACTACATTCTGAATGAGGTGTCTTTCAATTTATTATAAGTCCATACGATCATGAGATAAAGTTTTTTTTCAAAGTTATTCCAATAAATATCTCATAAGCACTTTTTCTAAGAGAATAAGTTTTGTTGTAAGAAAGCAATATCAAATTTACGTTATATGCGGACACACAAAGTGTATAAGAGTCAAATTGGTATAACTATGTTTTCAGTCATAAGTTAAATGATGAAACATTTCTAGTAGTTTATATGCTAACTTAATTTTGTACCCAAAGAAATCTTC
Organism: Euphorbia celastroides; assembly: GCA_948291685.1. Taxonomy (NCBI): domain Eukaryota; kingdom Viridiplantae; phylum Streptophyta; class Magnoliopsida; order Malpighiales; family Euphorbiaceae; genus Euphorbia; species Euphorbia celastroides. Next base: position 6,341 of record CAOJBJ012519365.1, read on the forward strand.
ACGTTTTGAATAACTTGTAAATTGCTTATAAATAGCCTTTACCAAAAACTTCAACTGCTACGAGCAAACTTTATCAAACGCATCACTATGTTATCTTTCAATTTCTTATAATTCAAAAATAACTAATAGGCATGAGTTAGATAGCATGAGCACACACCTTGTTAAAAAATCCAAGTGTGGGGTTGTGAGTTTAAATCTCACAATTAACAATTTAGACAAAAATGTCTCCTTAATACTAAAAAAAAGATAGCATGAGCTGCGAAAAACACCCCCAAAAAAAGAAAAGGTTTAATGCATATTTAACCTTCTAAACTTGACATGATTTGAAAATTGCTCCTTTGAACTATCGTTTTGTCCCGCCAATCCCCCAAACTTGATAAAAGTGTACTCAATAGTTCTCTCATGCTGAATTATGCTATCTTTCATATTCTAAACACTGGTTTTACATATCTACATGCGTATGCATACATAAAAACACAAGTTGCAGTTTATATATTTTGTATTCTTAATGTTATCTACGCCCACTTGCATCTAACAAGATGTCTTACTTCCAAAAAGACACCCTTAAATTCAAAACATAAAATTATTTTTTAATTTCAACATGTTAATTTGAAAATTAAACGGTATACTCTCTTTGAGTGATAATTAACTAGATACATAATTCTTTTGTAAAAGGTACTGTAATTATTTTTATGCTTTGTGCACATGGAGAGGTTATGATACATTGCACAAGAACGTAACACTTCCTATATATACTAATTAATAGATGGTTGGTGAGGTGATTTTTTTATGAATTACATCAAGACTAAAACATCAAGACTTCTTTTTTATGAAAAAAAATCAATACTAAAACATGAAGACCTTTTTTTGTTTCTTGAAAACACCAAGATTTAAATATAAAGAAGTACTTGCTCAAAAAAACAATGCATTGGATTGCTTTTTACAGGGTTGGTAAAATAATAAATAGTTTGTAATTTACATAAATTGCCTTGAACTCCAAAAGTTTGCTTTGCAAATTTATGAATTTTAAAAAAATAACTCAGTTTGCCCTTGATTCATGCTCAAAAAGTCATGTATTGAAGTGTGTAATGCATGAACTTTCATATAAAGAAATTTTTTTTTGAAAAGTCAAAACAACGAATTTTAAATCCTCAAAGTAACAAGAAAATGTTATAATACACATTACACGTAAGTCAAACATTCAACTAGCAGTTAATGGTAGAAACTCAAATAAGTACTTAAACTATATATCTTTTCTTTGAAAAAAAAAACTCGTAAAAAGTGTATAAATACACCCAAACAAATTGAACTACTTTTTGTGAATCCATACATTTAAATCACCATGACAATTTTATTAGACTATATAAAAAGAAGTTCAAAAAATTACTCAATTTTTTTAATTGTAATTTTTAAATTTTACCCATAGCTAATTATTTAATATGCTAGCTTTTATATTTGCCACTTACTAAGTATTTAATACCAAAATACTAGACATGGCTTCAGCCCTTAGCAACTAGACTACTTTTGTTATAAATAATCACTACCCTTTTACTCTCTTCAACCTCACACCAATTATCAACTCCAATAAACCACACCTCTTTTTCTCATTTTCTCTTCTTCAATGGCTCCTACTGTTGCAGATTCAACCATTGAATCACTTGATCTCAATGACTTTGTGATTAACCAAGGACACGGCGTAAAGGGCCTATCCGATTTGAACCTCAGAACACTTCCAAGACAATATATTCAACCCAAAGAAGCACTCATCAACATCATCCAACGTGATTCGATCCCTGTCATTGATATGTCCAACTGGGTAAATGACCTGAAAATCGCTGAGTCTGTTTGCAAAGCAGCTGAAAAATTCGGGTTTTTTCAGCTTGTTAACCATGGAGTTCCTCTTGAAGTTCTTGATGGGGTCCAGAGAGCGACTCACCGGTTCTTTGAGTTGCCTGCTGCGGTCAAGAGGAACTACTCTAATGAGCTTTCTTCTACTAATAATGTAAGATTCGGTACGAGTTTTAGACCCGATAGCGAGAAAACGCTCGAATGGAAGGATTATCTTAGTCTCTTCTATGTCTCTGAAGACGAGGCTGAAGCATTATGGCCACCCGAATGCAAGTAAGAATACTAAGTTGTTGGTATCGCTTTCTATAAAGTTGTTACCATGTTCATTTATTACTATTACTAGAAGTAGACATAGCTTCGCGATTGTTGATATATATAATATAACAAAAACTTTTGAACATAATGTGTTACATTAACTTTTGGTATAGACCAAACTTGTGACATCTAGCTAGAAGTCTCAAACGCAAGTCACATGTAAAGCGGCCCAATAATTTTTATTTTTATTCAATGTAAGAGAAGTTGTGAAAATATGTAGAAAAATACTTTTTCAACAGTTACTATTTGACTTTTTCATCTTTTTGCAGGGATGAATGCTTAGAGTACATGAAGAAATCAGAAATTCTTTGCAGGAGACTGATGAGTGCATTAATGGAGAATTTGAATGTGAAGGAAATTGATGAGACTAAAGAATCACAACTCATGGGGTCCAAAAGGATTAACCTTAATTACTATCCTAAATGCCCTAACCATAATCTTACTATTGGGGTTGGCCGCCACTCGGATGTTTCGTCTCTTACATTTCTTCTCCAAGACCAAATCGGAGGACTTTATGTGAGAGTCAATGAAGGGAAAGGCGAAGAAGATGGATGGGTTCACGTTCCTCCGATCGAGGGGTCACTCGTGATCAACATTGGAGATGCGCTCCAGATACTGAGCAATGGACGGTACAAAAGTGTTGAGCATTGTGTGATTGCTAGTGGGAGTCAAAATAGGATTTCTATTCCTATTTTTGTTAACCCGAAACCGACCGATATAATCGGACCTTTGCCGGAAGTTCTTGCCGCCGATGAGAAGGCTAAGTATAAGAATATTCTGTACTCCGACTATGTGAAGCATTTCTTTAGAAAGGCTCATGATGGAAAGAAAACCATTGCATATGCTGAGATGTAATGAGGTTTTTTTTTTATTTTGTAATCTTTAATCTTTAATTGAAATCCTAGCCTTTATATAATTACTATCGCATCATTCATTTTAATTTCTGTTTTAATAAATAAATTTGAATATGGAAAAGTGATTAACATATAGGTTAAACCATAAAAAAATGTATTCAAATTCGTTTCTATTGCATACAATATTGAAAAAAAGGTAATAGAAAAAACTGATTAATGAATCGATGATATAATGATACATATGAATACTTACATACATAATAGATATTATTTACTATAAGCGAGTGATTTCGCCGGATTGTGGTCAATTTTTGAAACAGAGTCTATCTTGCAGGTCAAATAAGATTATATTTGTGCATGTAAAAACAAATTTGACCAGAAGAAAAAAAAATTAATTAAGATATATGAATAAATTTGAGCTTTTGAAACAAATGTCTTAAGAAGCTTGTTTATTTTAACCCATATCTTCTTAATACTTAAAAATATTCATTTTTAACTTTCTAAACAACAAAAGTCCTATTTCCCAGTTTTACAAAAAAAAAATCTCAGAAACCCTCCTCCCCTCATATTCACGCCGCCCCCCGTCACCGGAACCTCCACCATTGCCGACCCCATCGCCGGAAGCTCTGCCGTAACCGCTCCCCGTCACCAGAACCTCCACCGTCGCCGCCCTCCATCGTCCCGAAGTCCCTACACCGTCGATATCAAGCCGCTTTCAGATTCCACCGCCGCCGCCTTCTCCTTCAGAACCCGCCACTGCCTTCTTCTCCTTCAGATCCCGCTGCTGACACCGCCGCCGCCTCAGATCTGAAAGAAAAAACGCCGCGCGGAACCAAAACCATCAGATCTGGATGAAAACAAGCCGCCGAAACTAAAAACCACCATCGATCTAGCCGTCCCGAAGCCTCGCCGTCATCTGCGCCGATCTCACCGCCCTCGCCGCCGTCTACCGCCGATCTCGCCACCAGATCTTGAATGTTTTTCATTGTTTTTGGTTTTTGGTTTTGAATGTCTTTGTTTTTTAGTTTTCCGGCGAGATCTGGCGGGAGGCGGCGGTCTCGGCGGAGGTCTCAACGGCGGTCTGGGCAGCGGATTCCGGTAACAGTATACCGTATACTGACATTGGTATACTGGGGTATACTATATATTAAACATAGTATACTAAGTTAAAAATACATAAAAATATAAGAGAAATAAAAGGGACAAAAGTAAATAAAAGAGGACAAAAAATGACATAAACACATACAAGATGAAAAAATGGACAAAACCAAATAGAAGGAGAAAAAAAGAGACATCCTCTACAATTACCTAATAAACTTTTAATCCCTTTCAAATAGGAGTTCTGGCCAACCCATCCACAAACCACCAATAGTTGGCCCAGTCTATATTCCAGAGTTCATAGCAATTAAGAAACAGAAAATACAAATGGAAAAAGTTAAATAAATTCCTTATTTATTGTTCTCATGAAGTACTGTAACTTTTTGGTATGAGCTTCCAATGCTGTAAATTGTGTTTCCAAAAGATGAAAAATAAATAAAATATATTTTGAATTTTTGTTAATAGTTTTTTCTGATATTACTAATACTAGCATAATATCTCATGTAGACATGGTCAAATGGAACCGGGAACCGTGGAACCGAACCAGAACCGTCCGGATGGAACCGGAACCGGAACCGTCAAGAACCAGGTAAATAAGGTTTAGGTTTTTGTGAAAACATGAACTGGAGAACCGGATGGAACCGGCGGTTCCAATTAAATATTATTTTAATTAACATAAAAATGTATGTTTTTAACACATTTAAGAAACTATATTATTTTGTAACATATATTAAATCTTTAAAACTAATAATTACTAAAATTTAAATATACAATATTAAACTTTTAACATATATTAAGGTTTGAACCGGAACCGGAACTGGCCGGAACCGGATTTATAAAGTTTAGGTTTAGGTTTATTAAAATTAAGAACCAGAACCGGCGGTTCCGGAATTGTGGCCAATATGTCTCGTCCCGTGCATGCATGCGATGCACGGATATGGATATGTCATTTAAATTTCTTTGATCAAATCATTTAAAATATATGATTTTTTATAAATTAATTCATAGATAACTAACCATTAATAATGTTTAAAATAAATAATCAATAATTTTTTAATAAAATAATTAATTGATAATTAAATACCATGTTTATTAGATAATTAATAAATAACCATTTTAGATGATATAAGGTTAGGTAATTTAAAACTTCTCATTCTGGACGTCTTCAAGTATGCAAAAAACCAATTCACTTTCTTCAAAAAGGCATGATCGTTGACATAACGTGAATGCTATAATGCACATTTTAAATAATAGCTAATTTTAAATTTCATCAAAATAACAACGAACCAGCTATACTCTCGCGACTTTTGTCATTTAGCCATCTCATACTGACGTGACACTCTCCATATAAAACACGTGGATCTGACTTTGACCATTCACGGTGTGCCACGTTAGCATGAAATGATTATTTGTCAATTTTGATGAAGTTTGGATGGTTATTTGTCAATTTTCAAAGTTCAGCGTATTAGTTGAAAACTCAGAACAAGTTCATAGGGCTAACTATGTGTTTTTACCTTTTATAAAAGTTAACTTTACTTTGTCCTTCATCACCATTGGATTAGTGAGATTGAATTCAATGCAAGGATGAAGTCATCATAAAATATTCCCAATTTAATTATAGAAAAAAGCATTTCAATTTTAATTAACTAAGGTTAGGAGTTGGTGAATTTCGAAAAATGTGATTAAATTATGTTTGTTAGGCATGAAACTGGTTGATGGTTAGGTTTTTTCAATAAAGCTGAGAAAGAGGGAAAAGAAAAAGATGTATATATGACTCCGAAAAAAAAAAAACAAATAATTTAATTACATTAACAAAAAAAAAAAATTTAACGGGCAATGAATAATTAAAAAAAATAACAAAAAAATAATTAAATTTACAAACATTCCAAATGTATAATAAGTCCTATAAACGCATTCCTAATTATCAGTCAATACGCTGAAGTTTGAAAGTTAACAAATAGTCATCCAAACTTCATCAAAATAACAACGAACCAGCTATATTCCCGCAATTTTTATCTTTTAGCCATCTTATGCTGATGTGGCACACTCCGTATAAGACACGTGAGTCTGACTTTGGCCATTCGGAGTGTGCTACATCAGCATGAAATGACAAAAAGACAAAAATCGCAGGAATTGGGCTGATTTGTTGTTATTTTGATAAAGTTTGGATGATTTTTTGTCAATTATCCA
>CAOJBJ012521048.1:0-11496 GCA_948291685.1 Euphorbia celastroides
TAATGCATAATAAATAAAAATCATTACTCACTCCATTAAGTTAGGGTATTGAACTATTTATATATATAAAATAAATCAAAATTAGCTTATTATACTTTAGCTTAAGTGGTTTTGTACTGAACTTAGACCATGCTCGACTCAGTAAAAATGGACTCAAACTCAAACTCCATTAAAACCAAAAAATTAAACTTCATTGAAACCCAAAATCAAACTCCTTTAAAACCCAAAAAGGATAAACTCCATTAAAACCCAAGACACAACGACCATGGTGGTGGTGGGAGAAGGGAGTCGCCGAGAAATAGGGTTTTTGATCGTATTTATCAACACTATTTGAAATATGTTATAGTAAGTTTGTTTTTATATAGAATACATAATGATTTAAATGAATCGAATGAGATAGATGTGAAAATATAAAAGAAAATTGAATTTAGAAAATGAAAAAATGATTTAATATTAGATTTAAATGAATTTTTCACGAACTATTTTGAAAATTCTGTGTTAATCAATTCTATAAGACATAATTTTTAAAAAATACTTTTGCAAAAGTGATTGTAGTTCACTTTCTAAAGTGGGATTATGCAAATCCATGTCAAGGGATTGTTTTATAAAGTGACAATTTTAGAGGAGTGTAAGATTAGTTAAGTAATTGTTAGCTAATATATGCAGCTGGAGTGCGAATAATGTGGTAAGATTCATCATGCTGGTACAAGAAATTTTAACTTCAACTCATTGATACAAATCAATAAGAAAAATAATTAATAAAAATTTACAATTGTACTCATAAAAGTCCAAAAAAGGAAAATTATCTAACGACTAGAACTAGACCACTATTAAGCTTAACAGATCCAATTATCTTTGTACCCAGCGACAATTTTTTATTTATTTTTTTAGGTTGCTTCATCGTTCATTATCGTTCTTCTCAAGTCTCTTTTTCTTCTTTCAACGGTATAAAAAAATAGTAATCTCACATTAATCGCCAAAATGAAATGTGAATACCATAAGAATCACATCTGGTTCTATTCAGTGCTTAAAATAATTTATCTTTTCCATATAGTAAAACCTCGATAAATGAATATCTTTGAAACCATAAAAAAATATTCATTTGACGAGATTATTTATTTATCGATTAATGAATAATTTATTTAGATAAAATTTTTAGATTTTTTTAATTATATCATTTTGTATTAAGTTCAAATGTACCTGAAACTTATAACTTTTATACAAACTTTAATTATATTCATATTTTTAGAATTTGAAAAAATAGGATTTATTAATGTGTTTGAAAATTTATCATTGGATGAAATGTATTCATGAGACACTATATAAATAAAACTATATTATTTAAAATAAAGTGATTATTCATTTATATTTGCGTAGGGCCTATACAGACTTCATCTACATTTATTTGTTAATGCATTAAGCGAGGTTATTCGTTAAGCCCATTGAACCAGGTTGAGACCGAAGAAATTTATTCATTAGACGAGGTTATTCATTTATCAAACATTCATTTATCGAGGTTTTAGTGTATTACTATATCTGAGTTAATAATTTTCTATGAAGAACTACTGAACTCCATCACTTGTTGTTGTTACTCTTCAATTTTCTAGTTGAGGTCTTTTTCGTATCATTCTCTAATTCATTTTTTAGTTCATCACTATTGTCACTATTCTTTCAAATTCTATCAACAAATCAACCTAATAATCTCTCAAAACTTGAAGACTTCATTCGCATGACTCTCAAACTTCAAAAAAAAAGCTCACGGACATGTAAATTTTTGAACATGGATGTGCAAGGACTATACCTCTCTCAACTTCTTCATTCACATTTTCTTTTCTATGTGTTTCAAGATTAAGATTCCAATGTTGAATTTTGATGGTAAACTTCTAATGCCTTTTTTTCACATTAGTCCGATTGCTTAAGTTTTGTGGTTTACAAGCTTTGAGCTTGGTATAATGAGTGTTATACCACATATTTTGTTCAAAAGAAGGTGCAAAGGGCTTTGAGCCTTGCGGGTCTGATTGTTTATTTTGGAGTTTAGAGACTTTAGGTCTAGTATGAAGGACATTATACTATATATTTTGTTAATATTATGGAGTATAAAGAGGTTCAAATATGGTATAATGTGCTTATTGATGTCTGATATTTTTTTCATTTAAAGGCTTTAAGTTTGGTATAAAGGGTCTTATACAACCTTTTTTGTTGTCATAAGGGATATTGTTGGAGATGGCCCACTCAAGTCGGAATCGGATCCACTCCATAAAGTTTGAAGAAAACAAAATCTGAAGTCAAAGAACAAAGACTTGTCAAAGAAAAGAATCCGAACTCAGAACAAATCTAGAATCCAGTATGGAGGAAAAGCCCTGGAATCCACGTGCACACTACAAGTTTCGGACTCAAACACTTTGAGAATCACCAAGTGTATTAAAGAAGATTCAAGCTGGTCTCTAAGGTCCATTTAATGCTCTTCCACTGAAACCCGACATTAAATAAAGAGAGAATCACTAAAAGACAAAAGCAACATATTGATGTAGACATAAAGCACATAACTTTTTAAGGACAACCAATCACGGAGCGCTTGGAGCCACACCGCCAAAGTCAAAGTTGCGCGGATCAGTTTCAGACAAGGATTTAGTCTGAAATACGATGATCTTGCATTGGTGCGAGGATCCCAAAGCTACCACAGACATTTATTGTGTCTAACAGCTAAATCAACAGTCCGAATGCACCAAGATTTAACTTCTTCAACGAACAAGATTGTCTCTTCTCCAACGGTCTCATTTACATTTATTTATAAGTTGAGTAATAAATGCGACCGTTGGAGAATTGAAGAAGTTGATGATTCTGCTAGCTTTCAAGAGAATCAGTGAACACATTCGAGACTCAATCCAAAACAATTTGTTCGAATTGTTTTAGAAAAAAAAATTTGTAAATCTTTTCAATTCAGGAGAATTGAAAAGTTGAGACTTAGCTCTAGAATTGGGGAACATTAGTAGAGTGGTATATCCCAGTTGTAAAAGGACTCAGCTAGATGTGTTATAAACTTAGTGGTATTGTGACTTCCGGAGAGAATTTGTAAAGGCTTATCTTATGCCCGTGGAAGAAGATATTTAGTGGATTAAAGCCTAACAGAAGTTCTTGGGACTGGAGTAAATGATGCCGAACTAGGATAAAAATTTGTGTTTGCAATTTCTAACTCAATTCTCTTTACTTTGAACTTGCATTCACTTTATCATTAGCATTCATTAGATATTCCTATCCGGAAACCTTTTATATTACGGATTCTAGGATCACACTACAAATTCTCCCCCTCTGACCCGAATACTCGGCATAAAGAGACCAACAAATATCATATAATGTCCATTATACCAGCCTAATTAGTTTTTGTTATTTAAAGTTTTTAAACCTTGTATAATGGACGTTATTCCCCTTGTTTTAGTGGAACGATGACCATTACATTTCTCTGATTATTTGGTTTTGTCATTGTGACTGCATTAAATCTAGTATAACCCTTTATACCACTTATTTTACTGATTTCTATTGTATTAAGGATTCAATCCTAAGTTAAAACGCTTGATGCTTGATTTTTCATTGGAATTTCATGTTTTACAGACTTTATACTATTTGCTTTGCTGATTTTCTTTTGATTTCTTTTTATCAACAAATAATGCAAAGAGAATGATGCTAAATGTAGAAAAACAAGGAGAACAAGGCTAGATGAAGGTCAAAACGGAGAAGAGAAATAGAAGAATCAAGAAATAGAAAGAAAAATATAGGGCACTTTGTTGGATATAGTATGCAAAAGTATAAAATGATTAAAAATTGGCCTAATGCATCGGTACCTCTTTGAGATTGTCCCGATTTATCACTCGCCCCTCTGAACTTTCAAGTATGCGTCTCGTCCCCTCGAACTCATGTAAAGTGTACCATTGACCCCTTATAGCTAACGTGGCGCTACATGGCGGGACTTTGACTTTTCAAGAGAGTAAATTGACCCATATACCCGTTTATGTACCCATATCCCCGTTTCCCAAAAAAGTACCCATATATCCGATTATTCCAACCTGTCGGCCACCAGCACCACCGTCACAAGCAGTCCGACCGAGACCTCGCTGCCCTCACCACTTCTTCGCCGGAGATCTCACAATCTGATGGAATTTGGAAATCAAAACTCAATTTGTAATTTGTAATTGCTTAACAAGAAAAGCATCAAAACCCAATTTATAATTGATGTCAGTGTCAACGTTGCAAGACAAACTAACTATCTTCTTCCCATACATATACCTCCACCAATTTCTTCCTCTTTTTCTTGTTATCTGTCAAATGAAATCGAATTAATTCATAGCTACTATAAAAGACGCTCCTCATTACTCTTTGCCAAGATTTGAAATTAAAACCAAAATCAAAACTTAAATGGAAATTGAAATTGAAACAGAAATTCACATTGGTTTTGAAATTAATATCAAAACCGAAATTGATCGGGCAAATTGAATTTTAAGCTACGTTTGTTGAGCGTTGAAGATGGGCAGAAACCCAAACCTAGAAACCCTGAAACAACGATGCTTTTGAAATTTTAGAGGATTTGCGAGACCTTAATTCCCAGAAAAGCCGATTGGTGTTCATGGATTTCGAGATTTTGCGGTAATTGTAATTTGTAGATGGATTTGGAGAAGAATCCCAGCAAAGCATTGGAGAAGAATCCCGGCAAAGCATGGGTGCGGCAGTGGCAAGTTTCAAATACTGATTTGAATTATATTTTTTTTATTTTTAGAAAAATGATAACACGTGGCATTATATAATTGGTTTGAATATTCAAACTGTCCAAAGTGGCGCGAGTGTATTACACTCTCCGTCCTTAGACTGGTGTAATCCGACTTAGGGGGGTGAGAGGTACATTTTGAACAAGTTGAAAGGGTGAGAGATGCGTTTTTTGAAAGTTCAAGGGAAAGAGAGACATACTTGAAAGTTCGGAGGAGGGTGAGAGGCAAATCGAGACAATCTCAGAGGGATCCTAATGCATTAAACTTTAAAATTTAAAAAAGACAAAGTAGCAATTGATTTTCATGTTTGTATAAAAGTAAAGAAAATCTTGAAAAACAGGTAAATGATACAATTTCTTCTAAAGCTCTTTATAAGTTAGTCCAAAGAAAATATTAATACGAAATCGATAAATTAAGATACTAGTTAATATTTTGACCTTCACTGATGAAAGTTCAGGCTTGAGCGAATTTAAGTCTGAGTAATAAAAATGGGCATATAAGCTAAATTTATAAGATCATGCTTGATCCAAATAGAAAGGGTGCCCGAACTGGTGAATAAGTCCATCGTTGACCTATTAATTAGATGAAGATACAATCATTTTCTTATTATTATAGTCAAAAACCCACCATGACCTGTCCCAAATTCCCATCACTACTTACGTACTTTCCATCGCACCAGCAATAAAAGAAACTCAATAAATGGTAATAAAACGACCAATGAAAAGGCAGCAACTGTTGAAGAATTAATGATACCCTGTAGCAAATTTAAGAGAGTATCTGAATAAAGAAAACCAAGTAGGCGAAACTGTGAGAGCGTCTCTAAATTAACTCCAAGTTGAGGATCTGTGTAAGAATTTACCATGAACAGCTTCATGCAACCTTAGGAAAAGAGAACCATTGACCACATTTATTATAAGTGGGTAAGAATTTTGAAGCCAATATACAAAAGTGCTCACCAGTCTCAAATAATACTAGATCTGTGGCCTAGCCTGAACCACATAAACCACTCCATCTTTAACAACTCCCTCAATATCCTGTGGCGAACCATAATTCCCTTCTATGATTTTCCCAACCTCGGTGAGTTTTCCAAATAGTGATGTTTGAAAAGCCTTATCAACTATCATTCGATCCTTCGAATAATCCGTACCCACCTCCTCTTCTTTATCCATTACTACACTGCACATTACAATATGCCATAGCAGCAAAACAGTAAGTTATGCAATCAACGTGTGCATGATTACGTTCAGTTTGATCCTGACAGTTATGCTTACTTCCAAGCTCAATGAAATCATATTAATCAGTGAACTATGAGTGTAATTGTCCCCATCATCAGAAAAAGTGTTTTTTCATCCTTGAGTAGGCACAGAGTATGTACTTTAGAACACAATTTTAGTAAAACCTAGAGGTGAAATGTTTCTGGGACAAACCTGTCATAAAGCCCAGCTTCTGCACACCCTTCCAGATCTTCACCGTTTGAATCTGATCGGAAAATGATTGATTGCCTACTGTACAATCCTATATTCTTGCTGGGATAACTTGTGACCTGAAATTTGCATTAAGGTTCAAGTCTTACTATCGATGGAAAGTTTTAAGATTTGCAGATATATAATTTTGGCTTACAACTGCAAATTTCGAATTGTTTTTATTGGCTATGAAGCTCATTGCTCTTCCTGGATATGCGCCCACCAAGGTCTCACCGAGCCCCTTCACAATCTGTAAAATTGCATGAATAAAAAAGGGTTATAATATGTGCTTATTATTTTAGTATATAGAGCAGAAAAATTTACCTCGACATATATTTCTGAGGCGTTTCCTGATATGGGATTCTTTGTGTGAATGACAAAAGCGTTTTCACCGGATATGACTTCTTGAATCAGTACAGCCATGCAAAGAGTATCGTGATTCATGTTTGATTTCCGACAACTCACATATGCTCTCTCATTCCATTTTGAGGCCCAAACCTAGAAGAAAAAACGCATGGTAAATTTTGAAAGAGTGCCACTGTTTGATTATGCCAGTGAAAGGGATAATAAAAGAAGGGACAACATACTTAGTACAGGTTCACAGCACCATACCAAGAGGAAAATTCTGAACTTTTATCCAGTCTAGAAGGTGAAAAAAGATCCTAAAAGTTGTACCTTTTTTATAGCTTGCCAAGCTTGATTCCACCTTTCTCCACTCTCATCACCAGGCCAAGGTATTCTTGAACTTCTTAATTTGCTCTTAAGTTCATATGTCTACAAGAGTTCAGCAATGAAAAACTGAGTAAATAAGATTCAAACAAAGGACGTTAACATGGAATAATACACATATGCATTTTGTTTTACAAGAGAATTTTTAAAGGGGTTCCACAAATAAATCATGTTATGTTGTTGCTTAGATGTGGTAAATGTAATCCTATCAAAACAAGTTAACATCCCATAAGCCATTCAAATAAACAGGTTGTCAACTGTAATTAGTTTGAAATTTTTTTGTAGAACACACAGAGCCTTCTTGCAAGCAAGAATGGGACAAAGTTCTTTTAAAAACCACATGAAGATTAAGAATGAACAAGGACTCTTTGTACCATATTTTTTGCATTAAATTCTTGTCCCAAAACATAGTAAAACTGTATGAAAATAATCTCCTTTTTAAAACATCAAGACGGAAATATGAACCATTTTCTGAAAGCAACAAATCAACTGTATGTACCATTGTCTGAAAGCAACAAATCAAGCGCAAATATGCGTTGCCCACTTAATAATATTACCAAGGATGCTGGTGCGCTCATTTGTTGAATAGCGTCTTGTATTTCCCTAAGTTTTGTAGGATCACCAGTCACCGCAGATTTGTGTAAGCTATATATCCTGTTGGCTATATACTGAAAAAAATGGGAATCAAAAGCCAGAATCAAATATGAAATTATTCATTCTCAAACTAGTGATAAACAGATAACTAAGTCAATAATTTTTTAAAAGAGGCAACAGTATGTAAGCCAAGCTATTTAAGCCATTTGAGTTAGCCAAGCCATTTAAGCCAAGCTAAGTCATTTAAGCCACTCCAAGCCATTTAAGCTAGCCAACCCATTTAAGCCATATTAGCCAAGACATGCCATTGAAGCAATATAAGCCAAGCCAAGCCAAGCCATGTAAGCCATGCTAAGCCATTTAAGCCAAGCCAAGCCATATAAGCCAAGTCATATAACCCTTTAAGCCAAGCCAAGCCATTTAAGCCAAGCCAAGCCATAAGACCTGCTAAGTCACTTAAGCCAAGCCGTTTATATAAGCCATATAAGCCAAGCCAAGCGGTATATAAATTTAAGCCAAGCCAAGCCATATAATATGCAAAGTTCAAATTAGTAGTATCCATTAAGGACATTTCCACCTACATTATCACCGTTGTCAATTAGAGATGATGTACTACACATCCCTAGTCTAGGGAGCCGAAGGCACATCATTACAAAAACAAACTAAGAAGTTGAAGTATAATTGTAGATTTTTTATGATGAAAAAGGAAAATTTCAATCAAATTGACTACATCAATATATAGTGCTAAAATAGATTGCAGATAAGCAATGCAAAGAAAATATGATGCATTTATTCACATTCATGATCTGGATTAACGACTTTAGTTGTTTTAGAAAAAGTCTCATTGAGATGAAATTGTACCTTATTGATATCCTCAGGCAACAGCCTCAAAGGTTCCAAACGGTAGGGCAACCGAAAATGGAATCTTAATCCACGACGGTACCCTCTCTCTTAAGAATTTGATGTTACAAGATTTTGCACCGACCTGTTATATACACATTGAGACACTCACTAAATTAAGTATCAAATAACTGCACTGCAAACAACCAGCCACTTAACAAACATGAAAGTACTACCAACCAACCAACCAACCAAGCCATAATCCAATGCTAGATGGGGTCGGCTACATCGATCATCTGACGCCATGAAACTCTATCTTGAGACAAATGTCCATTAATATCAAGTGTGCGCATATCTCGTCCATAAGTTTCTCTAAGTGTACATTTTGGCCTACCTCTTAGTTACTATGCTTAAATTCTCACACATCCTAACAGTAACTTAGAGACTACCCACATGAACAGAGACATAGACTCTGTAACTGAGGAATGCAAGCCAAGAATATAAGTACTATAGTTGTGTATCTACAATCGTCTAAGCTATCCTAAGAAACCACAGAATAAAGAGCCTGTCTATACAATACAGAAACTTGAGGATTATGTTTATTCTAAGTACGCCACAATGCATATGCGAGAATCAAATATATTGAAGAGAAACAAAACGACGACTACTTTCTCACCGAATAGTCAACGTGATATTCATGCTTTTTCAATGAGGAGGTTAAGCTTAACCAAGATAGATTTGCATGCATTGGGATAGTAATATGCAAATAAGTTATGGAAAAATGTATTTACGACCTGGTCACCAAGAGCTTACCATCTCAGAAGTGAACTCCTCAACTGCAATAGCATATTTTCCACAAAAAATCTTCCTCTTAAAGTTCACTTTTCGAGAAATTGAGATAAAATTAGAGAAACTAAGTGATTGATTTGTGCTGCTGATATCGCTGCAAGTAAGAATAGTGGTGTTTAGTGCTGATGGATAGCCCAGTTATATGATCTAGCATGAACTCAAATAGCATACCTGATAATCAAATTCATCAACTTCAAGCTTATTGATACTGCTTTTCCTTCCTTCAGTTTTAGACTCTTGAGCACATTCTGGTCAAAACATGTAGCAAAGCGTACCTGTTGCATGCTTCTCTACTTAGACACCACTGTTTTTTCTACCATAAAGAATTAAGGAAAGCCTCGGCCTTCCAAATACAGCAAATTCTTGTAAATTTAAATTTAATGGATAATCAATAATATATATACATGCAGCAACTTGCGAAAGGTTGCAGACCTTGCTATTTATTGCTCTGATCGAGACATGAGACAGGATATCTGGCATATCAGGTGACAGCACAGCAACAACTCCATCTGGAATCTCCTCCTCTCCAGTCACTCGATTTGCAATAATTACTGTTGGTTTTCTGTAAACTTTGTTCTGAATGGAAACTAACTCGTTAACAGAAGTTACAAAACCAACAACTTCCACGGGGCTAATAATCTGCCAACTGCCAGACAAAAACTTAAGTGCATTACTACACTATCAGATCCAAGTGCCATAATAGAGGCAAAAAGATACAACGAAAGCTCAAGCTGTATTCTCTCATTATTGTGATTTCAGAACAAATTTTATGCTTGAGCTTTGGAATTTCAAAATCAAACACTTATTAACATGATTGTTCTTCGGTGAATAATGGTGAGGAGAAAGTAGATTACCAGCCTAAATTTGCAATTTTCCTGAGAACAGGATCAAAATGATTGATAAGTGAGGATAGAATGGCCCCTGAACCTGACCTAATTAACTCCTCTGTGAAAGTATTGATCTGAACAAAATTGAGATATAAGTTGACAAGGAGAAAGAAAAAACTTCTCTACACAAAAACTCATAACGGGCCGGTTTTTTCTTACCACCCCTTTCTCAATACCAAGTAAATTTCCAAGATAAGTCACAGTGGGCTGTATTTTTTTCTGGTACTCTTGAGACTTATCAGCAAGTATTAGCTGCAACCGATCAAGAATAGCTTTCGCTTGTAAAGCCCATTGAACATCATTGGGTACATATGATTCACAGACACGGTAACAGTTCTACAGGAGAAACAACAAGACTAGATGAGAACAACTTCAGTAAAAATCAGTACTCACTAGAGTTGATTCCAAAAAACTGTGCATTTTAAAGTCAGAGTCCATGACTTATACCTTAATAAAGAACATTTCAAGCAAGAAAAGGCCAAAAAATTGAAGCTAGAGGAAGATGTACCTTTGTGCAATAAATGAGGCCCTCATTGTTGATGGTCGACAAACATAAATTTTCAAGAACCAGGGATATGAATAATACGGCAGCCTATAAAAAAAATAAAAAGAAAACTGAATGCTTCTTTCCCTCTTACGTGAGCTGCTTTTCCTTTTTTGAAAAAAAAAATAAATTGTCCAACAAAATAGGTACACAATATAATTTTAGAATTACTCGTGGCTGGTCAAAGCTTATTTCAGTCCTCTTTCCATTGTTGTTCTAGCTGCTGAGTCCAATGCGAGGTCAAAGAACAACAAGTTTTTTGCCTTCCCTGTAGCTGTGAGCAACATTGGGCGAAGTTCTATGCGGGATTCTACCAACTTCTGAGAAAGATGAAAATATGCACCGACACCTTATATCAAGGTTATGATGATTGAATTACAAACTTTAATACTTTATTCACAGAACACAACCTCCATCAGTGAACCAATGTTTTTGTCACTCATATGAGCTCGGACAAAGTTCAAATGGTCCTGGAATATAAGACAGGTTAAATAATTTATAACTAGCAGTTCAAACAGATAAAACTACATACACCAAAAAAAATAAAAGTTCAAGAACATGGGTTGCAAAGAGACTTAAATTAAACAGTTTTATGCACAATTCTAAGTTACAACAACTATTGCTTACCTGCAACTTTGATGCTTAATTATATATGGAGAAACTGTCTTCCTGATACATCAGAAGAAAACTGGTCTGAGATTTACTTTTAATTGAAGAACATGAATAATACGTTGCACAGAAAAAGAAAATTGCTTGTGTAGAAAGACAGCAGTTACCTTTGAAAAAAGGCCCGAACAACTTTCAATTGCAGATTCAAGGTCAGCACCTGAGTG